>JABUQX010105589.1:7500-18742 GCA_015478945.1 Trachelipus rathkii
AATGCATAGTTTTCAAATTTGATTTTCCAGTTTATTTTTAATTTAAACAGTCCACTTTGCATTGACAAATTACTTTAATACTTTTAATGTCCACAGTTCGAATTTAAGTGCTCCGCACGTTGACGTTAGTGTGGTACCCATGTACAGAATTTCTCTCAAACCACAGAAAATAAAAATATGATCCAGAAAATCATAATAGCCATTCTATGGAAAAAAAAAAAAAAATATGGGCAGTATTATTGTCCAGTTTTTTTTTTCTCACAAACATCACTTTTCAAATTCCAAATGATCGACATAAACCTTCACCTCTTCTTCAATACCAATACTTTGACTCTGCAACTAAAGAAGGGTTCCACATCCAAAAGAAAATAGAGTTCCACGAAACCACTAACACTCTTCATCATACCATCTACAATTATTCTTTTACAGTCCACAATTTCTCTATTTAAATACTATGTTAAAATTCCAAAAAAATAATTCTTTGTATTTAAACCATAAATGGAAAGAAAATTAACTTTAGTGGTACCCACATACCAGAAATTTCCTCTTCAAAACCAGCAAAAAAAATAGTCCCAGGAAAAAATCCAGATGCATGAAAAATGGAGCCGCAGAAAAAATTGAGCCACAAAAAAAAGAAAGAGGTATCGAGATTTTAAAATCTTTACTAAAACAACTAAACTACGTTTATATATAAGAGAATAATAGAAATAATAAACTGAAATAAAATTAATAGTTAACCATTTTAATAATAATAACAGGAAATAATAAGATAATCAGAATAATAATATAAGAAATATTCAGTTTTTCTTCACACGTCTACTTCCCAAAATGACCATACAGTAGACCTTCACCTTTACTTCAATATGATACGTCAATACCAAATACCTATACCAAATGCCAATAAACTCTGTTAATGAAGAGCACTATTGACGCCATGATAATCTTAATTTTTCATTTAATTAAAAGAAATATAATTACAGGAGAAAGGAATGTCTTCATACTTAAGAGAACAATTAGCTCTATGCTAATAAAAAGGAATATTTAGGTTATTTATGAATATTTATGACTTGTTTTAAAATTATATATTAATAAATATATTTATTATATATATATATATAATATATATAATATATATCGATATATATATTATATCTATATATAATATATCATATATATAATTGTATATATTTATAATATACTATATATATTTTATATATTATATATATATTATATATTTATTATATATATATATATACATCTATGTTATTTCAAATTGTAAAAATTTTAACATGAATACAAACTCTGTATAACTTGATTCTGAATGAGTAAGCTTCCTTGATGAAACTCTTAAAATCAAGAAGTCAATCCAAATTCTTGACGTATTTCATTTACATTTTGCTCATCATTGGAACATATACAAAGAAATCTTTTCAAATGAAGTAAATTTCTACCCATAACACATAAATATTAATGTCCCCCAGCCAATGCTGGTACTAACCTCAAACCCCAATTATATATGAGGGAATGTGGTGTCGCAGGTATGGGTTAATTACGCTGCTTATTATGACTGCATTGCGTTGTGATGAATTCTAAAACAATTGATGATATATAATATGATATAATATATATTAATATATATATATATTAATATATATATTATTATATATATTATATATATATATATAAAATATATATATTAAATATATATATAATATATAATATATATATATAATTATAAATTAATATTTATATTATATATAAACTATTAGCTATAAAAAAAATTACTTAATAGAAATTATTTTATATAAGTATTCAAAACTAAGACAGTAAAGTTTGTTTTATATGATAAAAATGATTTTTTTTATATATCAAAATATGAATACAATACACATACCCCTTATCTAATTGTCTTCAAAATTTTAATATACAGTGTTAGTTCTACTATATAACTCCCCCCCCCCTTAAAAGTTGAATTTTTTATATCTATGTCAAAAAATATATGGTAAAGATTTCTGCAGCATAATAAATGAAAAACATAATTTCCAACCTCCAAACAATAGCTATATAAAAAAAAAAAACCAATCTAACCTATAACATAGAGATTTTGATATCATACTATATGATATATAAAAACTATGCATATAAAAAATAAGTACCAAGTTTTAACAATCAAAATGAATGGTAAACAGAATTTACTGTAATATTCTTCTGTGCTGTTAAAATATGGTACCTACATTCGTACCCATAAAACCTCATAAAACAAATAATTTATGGAAATGAATCAATTTTAAAATTATATATATAAAAGTATAGTATATATATATATATTTATTTATATTATAAATATTATTATTTATATTATATAATAATATATTATATATAATATAATTCTATATATATATACATATATATATATTACTTTTACGCGCTAACATTTGTGTACAAATACCCTGATGTGAACATTACTCTCATGATAAATATTGTATAAAAACAAAATACCCAAAAAATTCTAAAAATCAAGAAAACAAACTAAAATCAAAAAATAAAAAAACCTTCAAACCATTACATAAATACATGGCTATTATGAACATTTTTAACAAAATACGGGGGATGGGACTGCAACTTTGAGTATATTTGTTAATAAAAAATAATATCAATAATTTTTCAAGTTAGTTATGGCTTCTCACTCAGTTTGAGTTTCACATTTAGCAAATTAATAGCTAGTTTTCAGAATTTGTACAAATCCCTTTATTATTAAAGAATTAAATACCATAGTAGGGAGCTGCAGAGTTATCTATAATTAGAAATTGTAAATTAAATTAACTCCAGTTACATGCAAATTACAGTTTGTACGCACTATAAAGCAAATTGGCTAAGGACAAATCGTTTGATGTCAGTTCTACAAATATATAAGCATTTTTTCTAATAGTCATCAGTCATTATTCTTGTATTTATACTTCAATACAATGTATTTTGAGTATCCCATATGATTTTTATAAAAATCAGCTTTGAAGCGGTTCTGCCTGACTATTACAAAAACTTAATTTAGGTGGAATTTCTCAAACAAAATATTAAAAAATTGGAGGAATTAATTTATTATTAATTAATAATAAAAGTATAGAGACAGTAAGATAAGTTAATTTATAATATCAAAAGCATATTTTTTTCAATAGTCAAGTTTTACGATTATCAACATATCAATTAAAAAAAATAATTTTATTACTTTTAGAAAGCAATTTATTTTTTTTATAAGATATATGAATAAAAAATTAATATAAAGCTAATATTAATTATATATATATATATATATTATTATTTATATTATATATATATATATATATATTATATATATATATATTATATATATATATATATATTATTATCATCGGTATATATGACCATGGTTCATATCGCCCCACCTCCATATACATAAATCGATTTACAATAGATTTGAACATTTCCTAAAATTCTAGTGGTTAAATTAGAGTAAAATTTGAAACTATTGTAGTAAAGCAACTTTACACTTTTAAAAAATATTATTTTATTAAAAAAAAAAAAGTTTAAATCTATTGTAAATCTATCTTAACTCATAACCTGAGAGTTATAATGTATGTGAAATAATAATGTAACTAACTACAAAAACCTAAACAATAACTTTTATTTTAATGTATAATAATATGTAAGGCAGGGTTAGAGTCGCTGACTCTCATACGAGAGGACGCTGGTTCAATCCTCTGCATAGCAGTTGGAGTTTTATTATACATAACCTGGGGCAAGAAATTAAAACTCGACTGCGAAAACGTTGGTGGCGCTGGTTAGGGATAGGCGGCCTTTAAGTTCATTTTCCTGGGTTTTGGGTCCTCTGTATTACCTCTATTATAAGGGATAAAGCACGTAAAAGGTTAAGTTTTTTTTTTATAATGTATTTTTTTAAATTGTATAAATTCTTTAAACACAATCATTAAAGAAAAAAAAAAAACTTTATTCAATTACTAAATTTATTACACAAAAAAATTGCTTGAGCATTTACTGGAGGCAGATAAATCAATAGCATCGGGTCGGGGGTGACTTGAACAAATTATGTATAATCTTCGTTTCCCGATTTCTTCCTAATGCAACTTTTTGTGTATATTTGTTTTTTATTTTTGTAAAATCAAGGCCCTATAGTTAGTAATAAGCACACAAAAAATAATAATGTAAATTCTAATAATAGTTTTATTAAAGTTTAACTAAAGCTCAGTCACCCCACCTTGGAGGGGTGAATCAGACCACCATATGAGGGTGAATCGGACCATCTGTTAAAATTCCATTTTTTTTTTTACTATAAATTAAATATAAATATTTAATTTTCATGATAAGCAAAAATGTTTATCATATTAAATTAGTATAATTTAATTAAAATTTCATAATATACATAAATAATGAATAAAAATAAGGTAGCTAGTCCGATTCACCCTTCTCTCTGCTCAAAAATTTTAACACTTTTTGGAATTCGTATTTTTTATATAAATTCATTTTTTATTCTAATTTTACTATTAATATAAGTATTTGCTTTATTATTATATTATAAATTAAATTATACGTACTAAAATGTCATAATAATACGTAAAATCGAAAAACAATGTGTGGTCGCGATTCACCCCATCATCTTAATTTTTTACTGCGGGGTGAATCAGACAAGTTAGGTCCCCGTGATTTAGCCACTAATACTGTTTTGAACAAAAATTTACTTTGCGCCAGTTTAAAGCTAATATACTCAAGTGTATACACTGTGAAAAAATAATTAAAATCCATTCCACAATTTTTCATTTTATAAACAAAAGTTAAAAAACTCATTTTTCAAACCGTGAAATATTCTCTATTGAAGGCTTTTGTACACCTAATTATTATATTTCTTAAAATATAAAAACTTCCTAGAATTAAAGATGATCTAAAACTAAAACTTGTAGTACTACCTCGTGGCTATTAAATGAGTGAAAAAAACTAGCAGGAATCTAGAACTCTTGAAAACTAAACACTAATATGAATTGACAAAGCAGTAAACATAAGACCTAATATCAATAAGAAAAAGTTAAAATAAAATTTGAGAGTCTATTTTTGTACATTAGAAAAATTTATAGTTTACCAATACAAGTATCCTCTCAAATAAAATTTTGGACTCTATAGAAAACCCCACAATTACCCTTTATAACAACTGCCTTTTAAAAATGTTAATAAAAAATTCTGAAAAGGAAATTAAATAAAGTTACTACATTATTTGTTAATTAAAGTATTAGATTACTTCAATTGAATTAGAGTAACATTGTGATATAGACTATAGTAGCCTACTTATAGTGAAGGTGAGACTTAATAAACTTGCCAAAGTTAGGCCTAGTTGCAAATTGTTGGCCTATTATAGCTCTAGTTAGGTTGGATTCTCAAATTTTTTTAATATTCACAAACTGGAGAATAAATATTGTAATGTAATTTATTAACATATTTTCCTAAATAACTTGTAAGTGGCCTATGTGTTTGGCCTAGAGTAGCTCTATTTGGCTCGCAAACTATTAACAAAATAGAGAAATCAATTCGTTATTATCTATTAATAGACCTGTTTTTATTTTTATCACATAAAATAATGTTGATATACTAGACTACACTAACTAAGATTATAGAAAACCTTAACAAGATTGGCTAAGTTTAACACAAAATAAATCAAAATTTGATAAAACCGAAACTTGTATCGCCGAAACAACAACGAATGTGTATATGCAGGTAATTTCTTGCCATTCGCTTCCTTTGATCTGTGCCAATTTACCGACAAGAGATGGAAAGCGTTCGTGTATATGACGAACTAACCCGAACCATGAACGCTCGCCCAAAATGACCCACTCACACATGCGGAGTTCGGCTACCGTTCGGCGAATTCACGCAAGTCTGTAGCCGCCTTTAGATTATAATATATCGAATTATGTAAATTCGTTATGTATATTGAGCCTTTTCACGATTTTGCGCTGCTTGACAAAAACGAACGATATGTTTAGAATATCGTTAGTTTTTAGATATCGGGCATCCCTAATACGTAGTAAAGCCGTTTTCGAAATGACTTCATAACTTGAAATATAAATTGACGCACAAAATGTTAGAAGTAGTTTTTTGATATTTGGAAAATTGTGCTCAGCAATGTCGAATTTCAAAACCTACTTTTTTTTTCAATTGCTAAGCACAATTTTCCAAAAATCAAAAACTACTTCTAACATTTTGTGCGTAATAGACCCATCTATGTATATTTCAAGTTTGAAGTCATTTCGAACCAAAGAAGACTGCAAAGCGAACCAAACAGGCAAAAAATTTAGGTTCGGCATCAAAAGAAAAAGCAGCAACAAAATAGACAGACACAGAAAAACACCCGTAAATGACCTACTTAAGTGGTGGAGACAAATATGAAGTTCGTGGTTTGCTTTTCTCCCTCATACGAAATTTAAGAAAATGTGAGAAAATTAAAAGAATATTTATGTCCATTTTTAGTGGGGTCTAAAATGGGGTCCCAAAATCCCCAATATTGGATCTTCCCCTTCAATACAGAATTAGCCAAATAAAAATTATTTGGCGAAAAAATGTATTAATTTATTATTCCATAAACAAGGCATAATCAATCGACCTGTATCCATATTTACATGTATATTTATAATCAAGTGTTTTAAAAGTTCCATATCTAGTTCTGAGATTTTTTAGGACATTCAAAAATATCATAATTTTAATAAAATCTTTAAATTTTTATCTACTAAATGTCAACATCCAATTCTATGCTAATATTATTATTTTGGGCTAGCGATAAAATAGAGTAACGTTTTCTAGTATTCAATTCTTAAATCTCATTTAATTGACATTTTCCGAGCAATTTGTCTGGCTTTGCTCGTGAACTTTTTAAGCATATTAAGTATGGCAAAATTTTTTATTAATAATTATTTGGTCTCCCAGCTAATTATATAAAATCCCCAAAAGAATGTATAATATATCAGTGAACGTTATTAATTAGCCCAAATGAACATGCATTCACTGGTAGTATGTGGGCTCCATTTACACCTAAAAGTATACCTACTATTTTTATTTCTTAGATGCTTATCAGCTAAAGGTATTTTATGTTCATCAAATGCTTTTAAAATTTGAGTGGTAGGTATATTCACTCCGCGGTTTGTATTGAAGGGACAACAGCTGCTACAATACTGTTTGTTTTTGTTATTTATTTTTACAATCAATTTCTATAATAGAAGTTTATAATATTTACTTTCATTGAAACCCTTTATTAAGCATTATTTCAGATTGTACAACTTTATGTTTAATTTTTTTGTGCCACTATTTGTGATATAAAATTTATTTCCGATCCAGAGTCATACAAAACTCTCAAATCTTGATTATTATTGTTTTTATTTATACAAGTTGTGGTGAAAGTGGAAGGGTTATGTTTTGAGTATTTTTTACATTCATTGAGACAAGCTGTAGGCAATTAGTTACTTGTTCTGAAGAAGGATTTTCTACAGGAGTAACATTTAATTCAACAACATTGGGTTGATGTTTCTACTTGTGTATTATTTTTATTTTTTTTGTTTTTGTGTTGGGTTAGGTCCATTTTGTTTTTTAATACACAAAAAAGAGGAGTGTCATACAATTTTTACATTTAGCATTAAATTTGAATTTATACAGGGTTCAATTTTATGATTTAAATATCCACATTTGGTACACCCTCCCCATTCTTTAATTTTTTGTAATTTGGATTCAGGTGTTTTGAATTTTAGACAGCTACTTAATTTATGGTCCATGCAATTTGCTGTTTGTAAGGTTTGACAAATAGAACAACCCACCCTTTTTGTTGTTTCAGTATTTGTGTTTTGTTTTTGAGTCACATCAATATTAGTAGCTAAAGATACTGTTTTTTTCTCAACTTGTGATGTGGTTTTAGCTGTGTATGGGTTTGCATTTGTTTTTGAGTTTGTGTTTGTGTTCACTAACCCATTCTTTCTTATACTATTATAGATTTCAAATGCATTATTTAAAATTTCATCTAAAGTTGGATAACTACTATTTGTAATGTTTATGTACTGTGTTTGATATTGCTCAGGTAAACTATTACACAAAAAATATTGGCAAACCACTTTACTAGTTATTTTTAATCTATCTACTTGACTTTCTATCAACTTAGCATCACTGATCCAATTGTAAAAGTCACTAGTTAATTTTAATTTACACAGTTTTTCTATAACAGAAAACTGTTGTAAAGACTTATTACTAAAGACAATTTTTAATAAGTTTTTGGTCATGTCATAATCCATATCAGCCATAGGACTTTTTTGGATTAAAATTTTAGCAGAACCTTGAGTTTCTTCATTAAACAAGAATGTCTAGCAAATTTATTGCATTTTTCCCTATCCATAATTTCCTCAAAGTTTTTTATAAACCTATCAAAATTTTCAGTCTTTTCATCAAATTCCGGAAGCTGACGTTCGGGTCTTTTTTAACCCCCCCCCCCAAAAAAAAAAAAAACAAAAAAAAACAGTTTCAATATGAGAATTATTTGAGGAAATATTTGGCATAGGGCTTATTTTATTTTCAAGCTCACTTATTAGAGATGAAATGCTGAGAGCATAAAACTCATTTTTTTTCGCAAATTTTATCTGCGTTTTCAAATGTGAATTCATCACAGTCAGCATATTTATTTATTATTTCATTGTCTAACTCTGTAACTTTCAACTAAATTTGTTTTTAATCTATCTTTAAGACCCTTTATTTCATCATGTGTATATAAAGTTATACTAGCAATTATTTTATTGACTAATTTAGTAATAATGGATCGTTTTGTACCTCGCCTTTTAACGAGAGACAAAACTTGTTGAAATAGTGAGGTTGGTAAGTAGCAGGATTGGGCTCAGACACCCTAAAAGTGAAAGCAAATTTGTTCTAAAAGTGAAAGCAAATTTGTTGTGAATATGACCTTGAGCGTTGTGACTCTCACCGGTGTTTGCTGTTCCGGCGGTGCCTTGTCGGAAAATCGATCCCTGCAGGGGATCGATTTTGAGTCGAAATCGAATCCCATTTTTACGCATGCAGGTGGATCGAAATATTTAAGGTATCATTGCCTAGGTTATTTTTTTTTTTTTATAATTTTTTTATTATTTGTTAATTATGTATGTATAATTGTTGTTCAAAGCTTTTACACCGCACCACACCAAACCGCACCGCCCCAAGCACCGGATAGAGTTTGCTACATGGTATCTCTCTCAAACTTGACACCCCCATAGTGGGTGACGTAACCTCATCGTAGACGAGGTTACGTGTGCATACACTCCCCCGTAGGCGATGCTGCCCCCTAATATACATATGTGACTATTGACGTAAGAAGGCTGAAACTTTGGTATACGCCCTTCATATAAGGTACCCTCGTCGTAGACGATGTTATATGACCGTGCACCCCTAGAGGGGGTGCTAGCTCCTTCCAAGTTTGAATATTGACGTAGAAGGACGAAACTTGGTATACACCCTTCATATAAGGTATCCTCGTTGCATCCGAAGTTAAATGGCCGTACACCCTCTAGAGGGGGTGCTGGCCCCCCCTCCAAGTAGGAAATGACCTTAGAATGATGAAACTTGGTATACATCCTTCTTATAATGTATCTTCGGTACAGCTGAAGTAAAGTGCCGCTATGCCCATACAGTGCTGGGGCTGTGCCCCAATACCTTGAAAATGATCATAGAAGAATGAAATTCGGTAAACACCCTTCTTATAAGGTAACAACGTTGCAGAAGAAGCTAGATGTCGCTACGCTCACATGGTGTTGGGGCTGAGCCCCAAAACATTGAAAATTGACATAGAAGGATGAAATTTGGAGAGCACAGAGAAGAAGAAGGATAAATAGGACTAGAGGAAGAGCACTATGCTTGAAGTTGACTCAAAGGTCTTATTTTCAATATTAATTATTTTTTTAGAGAATTTATTTATCTAATTTTTTAAAAAAATTATTATATTTTTTTTTCAAATTTTTATTAATTTTTTGTTTTATTTTTTAAAACATTTGTTTTTACTAAAAATTTTTTACGCTTTTCAGGTTTATAACAAAAAATCTGCATTTTACTTTCACCCTAAAGCAGTAAAATCAGTAAATCATAATCAAACCCCCACCCACCATTCTATTGATCTATTGATTTATCTATTGATCTATTGATCTATTGATTCAAGTCATATTTTGTATAACATAACACAAAACTTTTATCTTTTTATGTTTATAACTTAAAAAAAATTACAATTTTTACATACCCTAGAAAGCAGTAAATCAGATAAATCAACCAGCACCCCTGCACCCCCTCCACCACCCTTACCATGATCTATTGATCTATTGTTTCAAGTCACATTTCAAGTATCATAGTATTTTTGGATAAACATAACATATAAAAAACTTCTTTATACACTGATCAGCGAAAATGCTAACGAACAAATGTTTTCACATTAGTAAAGCTAGCACAGCACACCTGAATTAAGAATATAATGTACATAACATAACCTGGCACATTAGCATACCTTACATACGAATAATACGCTAACATCAACAAAGTTCATACTTACCACAGTAAAGTATAATTAACAATAGCATTCAAATATCCTATTTCAGTCAAACTTTGTCGAATATATTTTCTAACATATCATGTTAATTTTTACTTAACATGGTAATATTAACAAAAATTTTATCATAACAACGGAGTCTTTTTACATTAAACATAGTAATATTTAACAGAAATTTACCAATAACCTTACCCTAATATCCAATATAAATACCTAAGGATAAATGCAAAGCACAGTAAGTTTATCACACTTTGTAATACCTAAAACTATGACAAACACACTTAACATTTCACAACGAATAAATCAAACTATCAATTAAAGAAGCTTAACCATATAAAAGCGAACATCAGGGGAAAGTAAAAACTCAAGTTTCATATTTTTTTATAAACATATAATTTTCAGCTGAAAAGAGTGTTATAAATACCAGAGAAATTATATAAAGTTTATTTTAAAGTATATTAATTCATCTAAGCAGGGTACATATTATTCAACATAAATTGAGCAAATTCAATATATCTCTCAGAGATTCAAGCACACCTTTGAAAGGAATTGTAAGTTAAAATGCATTCTGCAGCATCTAAACATTTTTTTCTGCACATATTTGGTTCAACAGCTCTCTTCTCTCATGCCAGAGAGCAAGTAAAACTTTAT
>JABUQX010105590.1:0-55894 GCA_015478945.1 Trachelipus rathkii
CCCCACCCAAACTATCTTATCTCGTTAGATAGTCGCGGCGTCGCAACTTCAGCAGAGATACCACGTTCCATCCTCCAAGAAAAACTCATGCTCCAGGAAGGCATGCGGGCTTTCTAACCGCGCCGCCAACGGTACACAGTTTCCAACACTATTGCAGGTGACTAAACGGGCTCCATTAACAACTCGCGGTTTCGTTGTGACTTTATATGAAAACTCACCGATAGCCGATATCACTTACCAAGAATAGGTGCCGACTTTCTGGTGCCACACTTTCAACCTTCTTGTTGGACATGAATCACAACCGCATCATTGATTTTGAAACACACTTCTCATCCGCTTGTATCCGGGCATCTGCATCCATCAGCGGCATCCATCTTTCTACATAGGTATATTTTTGATCATTATTAATTACCTTTTCTGAACTTCTTTCCGCAGTCTCCAGTTTCCTCCAGTGAACACAAGTCGTTCGATCACATTGGAAACTTTGGAGAACCTCCATTTCTCTCACTCCCGACGTCTGCACGGACAAACATCAAGCGGCCAAAGATCTAAGCAGTTGAAGTCTCTCTTTAGGAGGCATTCTTCCGGACCTTCAAATCCGGTACGTCCCGCCTGCACATGGTAACTCAACCTAATGGGACTCGCCCCACCGGCGACTATCGCTGCCCTAAATGCGATCACCCGCCCCGGACACCGTTTAATGGTGCCCTCATTTTACAAGGACTTCACCATCTCCCCACCTCTGGTTGTACTATCTTCACAAAGGTCGACTTAATTTCCGCCTTTTTCCAAATTCCCGTGACCCCGGACGACATTCATAAGACTGCCTAATTTTAATATCTACTCCCTATTTCGGTCTTACAGAATTTCTTTACGGCACCAATATCGGTATTAAGATAATATGCCATAATAGTCAAAAATCGATTTCAATATACGATCTTATGGACAGACTTCACGTGCTACTGACGTAGTAATTTACCGCTTTCATCTTACGCCCTTAACTAATAGACGATCATAATTGATTTGCCTAATGACTTCTCCGTAAAGAATAACTAACATCACACTCTAGGCAAGTTTTAACCTGAGACATTAAGTCGATAATAATTATTGCGTCTATGCTAATCACTAGTATGAACTTTCATTTACCTATAAAGATATATATATATATATATATATAATAATATGTATATAATATATATAGTATATATATATAATGATTATTATGACATATATAAATACTGGCAATTTACTTTCATCTCCATATATTCTTTAATTTTTCCATGGATATAGCCAAAAAAAAAACAATTAACAAAATTAATAATTTTATCTAATCTTGTTAAACAAAAAATTATTCCTTTATAACTCACCACTCATTGCTGCATCTTATCTACTACCATATAACGTGGGAAGACATAAATTTTAAATATATTTCGTGTAGAGTTTCGTTGAAGCTGTGATTGGCAACCACTTTGTTCTATTCGCCCGGGCCCCGTGTTGTTTCGCAAGTAGGAGACCCGTAAGTGCCGACAAGGCATAGAGGTATTCGCGTCTCAAACTTGGTGGTGAAAAAACTTCGTTATAACTCTGTATTGATTCTTATGGCAGGTGTAGATTTTATTTTTTCAAATACATAGCTCGTACATCGACACCACCTCTGCACCGCCAAAACTTCTCCTTCCTCCTCTAACGGTCGACCTATTTCTCATAGTTCTAATAGCGACTAAGGGCGATCTAAGTGTGAATTCTATGCAGGGCTGTGGGTCCCCTGTCGATTGAGACTCAGCTACGCACCACCCCCCGAGACATGCGATGCCATTCAACGCTTCACACAAGAGGTTAGCTGCTTTGCCTTACGCCCTCTTCTCTTTGACGAGTCTTTATTTCCGAATCCTGACGAGCAGCCCTCGAGGAGTAGACCGTGCATTTGTAATCAAACACAGATAGACGCCTGCGAGTATTTTTGCTGGAAGGTTGTGGAATGCTGATGCTGCAATAGTTCATTAATACCGCTGAATCTTGTCCGGTCCTGATTACACGGAGCTTATCTGTTTTATAGACACCTTGCAAGTTCCGCCAGCCGCTCCGGCACCGTCAAAGGGGGGGCTGCGGGGTTACGGTGCATGTTTGGAGATCAACGTGTGGTCCATCTATACATACATATCTCGATCATAGCCTATAGGCGACTTCCCGCTATGTCATAGAAGGTCGTGAATTCCCATGTCCGTAACAAGTCAGTTTACAGCTCCAGCTTCGCGGATCTGACAGGCCTCCAAAATACATGATAACACGGCCTCCTCGTGTATACACCGCCTCTCCGCTGTGAATTTATTCGGCAAGTGTGATCCCCCCTACCTCAGGTATTCCATATACAAAAAGGTAAAAGCGACACTATTTTCCAAGTTTGCCCTGCGACGCTCCGCTAATCTCCTCGGGTAATTTTTCTCTCGAGGCAGTTTATGCTGATTGTTCTGCAATTCTCGATTTACAGCGCTTCCTGATAATGGGTTTAACTGTGCAAGCCTCGTTTGTCCTTCTCCCGTAAAGAGGTTATTAGGTTTTAATCGTTCATGCTTATAACTCGCTCATATTTCAACACTCCTTTATTCTTCGCACCTTCCTTCACCTGTCCCTCTACCTCTACCTCTACTTCGCAAGATATTACCGACTATGCCCATTTTGCCCTTCACATCAACTTGTTCTCCACCCGATCCTGGAACTTCTGCCGACTCCTTCAACTATTGTGTGCTCTTTGCCATCTGTATCGAATTCAGGCGCTCCACCAACACATACGGAAAATACCGCTCCTGCTCTCGCCAAATGGCTCTAGAAAACGTATTATGCACTTCCTTCTTTCGTTAAGCTCCCTAGAAGTACTTCTACCTCCTAGGACTCTGGTGGAACTCGACATCTCGGGAACTCAGAATAACCTTACGACTTGTCAACCTCGTTCCAATGTCGCGTTATGGAACGATCCTACCCCCGGTTGTACGATTGTACACCTTAATTCCTGCACGACACTAATTTTTCTCATGGCGTTGGTAAATATCGTATGTGCACCCTGCCCTTTTCATATTCGGGGTTGTTGGGTATTGTTTAATATTTGTTAAGGTCATGTTGGCGATGCTAAAAGCAATTAGTTTGTTTTCACTCACTTTCAGCAAGACGTCCAGACGTCTAATATTGTTCTTAGGTTTGCCGCATCCCGCAAGCAATTTGATTTCGAGGTCTACTACAGTGTATAAACAATTGTTTTTGGTTTCTCACAGTAGTCGAATTAACGTTGTTTATTCATGCCAGTTCAAACATTTCATCAAAGTAGAATTAGTTTATTTCTAATTCCTTTCTCATGTTACGGAATTGTTTGCCTTGACATTGCTTCTCGTATGAAAGATATTTTGTCTGTTACCAAAATTTTCTCTCGATTCAATGTGATGTTAATTGGGTGGGTGCATTTCTCCATGGGAATGCTGAATGGAATCTTGTAGGGTCGCAGGGTTCTCTTTTTTTTAAGGGTCACAAGTGACAGAATTTCTTTTGAGATAGAATAACTTCTTTGATCTTTTTACTTGGTCTCAGGTTGTTCATTGCTCGAATTAATATTCTAAAAATGAGAGAAAGGAGGACAATACAGGTGCTTTATTAGATCTCTTACACTTTAATTGTGGGTATTACATTAGATTCGTTTAAGTAAGTACATTGTTATGTGCTTACCTATGTAGTAGTTTATTAGCTTGTATCACTTACATATTATCTATTGTATGCAAGGATAACTTTCTTAATGGGATATTTATTTCAAAGTGAGTATTTCCCGCTAATAAGTAGTTAGTTTATGGAACGGATTAGTTAATTTAGATAATTCCTGATACGCACTATGGTCGCGTAACATTTATCAGTGTTTTGCATGATTATATGTATATTGGCTCCCATTTGGTTTACATTATTTAATTCTTATATATTTCTTTCTTTCTTTATATTATTATATTTAATTGTTGTTATCATCTGTTTCTAATTATATGATTATATGCTTATATAGAGATACATTTTGATTGTGTTCAATACGAGATTCCTGAAGCCCAGAAACAGTTTAGGTATTTCGCCTTACCAATACGCTGAGCTCTAAGGTTACATACGTAAATAAAGATAATACTATTAATTTTAATATTGTAGCTATGTTTATATATAATATATTTTACCAAAATTTAATGTGCATCGTAAATATATATAGACTTGGGATCTAAAGTGTTCTCATAATATATTTATAGTAATTCATATATTAGAGTATTAGTGGAGTGTATATATATACTATTATATATAGTATTATATATATATTTTATTATATATAGAGTAAGTGTGGGTAATCTTGGCTTATTATATATATTAGTAATATGTGAAATACAGAAATCGAATTCAAATTTACAATTAGTTCATAAACTCGTTCATGGTGATCAAATATGAGCATAAGAAATGGAATCAACACCAATAACGTCCGGTAGCTCATCGGAGGTAGATCAGGCATTAGGTACTAACGAGAGACCTTGCAAGGTTTTTTTTACTGCTGATATTTAGGGCCTGTAAGTAGAATTCTAAGTGTGACTCTGGTCTTCTTGATCTCTCTGATTACTACTCAGATCGTTGAAAGTGAAGCACTACTTCCTCCGCTCAGTATTATGGAGCTCGCTTTTTCCCCTCTGTAGCCAGGTTTATCGTTATCTTAATATTGTTTAAATATATAAAAATATGTCAAGAAAAAGAGAAATAAATATAAAAAATAAAAAAATTTTTTGATATTTGAATTTTTTCCCTGTTAGGTGTTTTTTCTTAATCTACTCATTATTTTGTCTATTTAATTGCTAATCATTTGAGTGTCATAGTGAAAATTAGCTTTTCAATGTATGGAAATTTATTAGAACTAAACAGAGACTCGATTTTTATATTGAATTTTTTAGTTATAAATACCCCTAGGAATTATTTAATTTAGATATTAATAAAAAGTAATATATATCTATATATATATTATTCATTTAATCATGCGAAGTTTTAATACGTTCAGTCCAAATCGATTTCCATGCAATTTTCTTTCAGTAACAAGAGAGAATTCGTTTATGTGCCCGGGATTCCAGGATTAGGACTCGACGGGGGTTGATTCGGGAACTTACGATTTATATAGTTTATGTGGCCGAGGCGGTTAAATATTAATGGCGATGCAGTGTTTCCTATAAATAAATACTTATTTAAGTGTAACAAACTTTAAACTGGTTTTCCATCGTCCTCCATGATTCAACTGCAATTCCTTTCTGAATGACATAATGCAATTTTCTATATATCATCCTTACTAAATATCAATTACTTAGTTATTTCTAAGTCAATAGTGTTAATCATTATCTTTCACTATTTAGTGTTATTCTGACTCAGATCAGTTTATTGTTAAATGTTATATCATATCAATCTTGTTTATATTCTAGTATTCCGTATGGATGTTAGTATATATATTTAATGTACATACTTCCTCACTTCTTTTTATAATTGCTCTTTTTTTAATATTCTTACAGGAGACTACCATAATTGTTTCCTGAGAATAAAATTTTTTAATTCCTGTTAATTTCCTAATATATCGATATGAATATTAGAAATATAGTTAATAAAATATATATAAAAATAAAATAAACTATAATTAGATTATATATAATAATTATTTAATACATAATAATAGATTAAATGAATGAATAATAATCAATAATTATGATCGAATGTGAATTTAGTTAAGTATTAATTAGTGTTAATATCAATTTTATTGATATTAGTAGTAATGTGTATAATATACAAATAATTATACAATTACTATTTGAAAAATTATGAAATAATAACACTCCTTAGATTGATAAAAATTATAGAAATAGACATAATGAATCAATTAAATAGTATATTCATAATAAAATAATATACCATAAATTAAATAATAATTATATACATTAGATGAAATAATAATAACCAGGGAGTATAATGTGGGAATAGATATAGTAATCGAGTGAATAATGATATCTGTTTGTGAATTTGATGTAATATTCAATAGATTGTGAAATTCTTGGTAACTTATAGTAAATAATTTATTACTCCCTAACTTTTATAATAAATTTTATTATATTATAATAAAACTTATATACAATTATTATATATATATTAAATGTAATATTATTTTTAATGAATACTATTTTATATATATATTGTTTATATATATGGTAGATAAATATAATAAATCTTTATTATATATTTGTTTATATGATACAAGGGTCTTCTAGTTATGATTAGTATTTGTATGATAATTTGTACACTACTTCATGGGAAGCTAATTCAATAGATCATAATTCTTGCTTTAAAAGAATTATATTATATTATCATAAACAATGTTGGTAGTTCTGTTGCGTACCAACGACAAACCAATTAGACAATATAAGTATATGGGAGGAGGAGGGGTGAATGAAGTAATATATAGAGATTATATGCTATATATTGGATTATGAAAAAAAAAAATAAGTATATAATAATATAGATAATAGGGTTTATACGTTATATGTATATGTGTATATATATATATATATGATGTATTTTAACTAAAATTCAGTTAGGAGCTATAGTATACATAGTATATATACTATGTATACTATATATTATAATATATGTGAACGTTTCTTAAATTTTCTGTTTAGATAACTTAGTCTGATAATTTAATAAATGAAATTTTGACAAGTGAGTGTTTAAGTTTGTATTCGTATTTTAGTACATTATTTTTTATTATAGTTTATCATAATGATGCTCTAATATATAAGTAGCTTTTATTAATATTATAGTTAATAAATATAACATTGATTGTTTATGTTTTATATATAAGTGATATATATATATTTATACGTATATGTATATATAGTTAGTTAATAATATCTAAAAGATCTACCAAAACAAGTTCTACCAACTCACAAGATTTATCCGAAATGATTAAATATAGTTATGTGACATAAATCAATAGTATTAATGTATAAAATTATAATCATATAATATTTATAATGTTATATAAAATATATGCTTGAAAAAAAGGTGAATACTAACATCATAGTGAGTAAGTGTAGCACGTGAGTGACTAGGAGAGTGCGAGAGAGATTTACTGTTGGTTAAAGGAAATGCGAGTTTAATATATTTAATGAAGTTACTATGTTTTTTAGCTTTCGTGCATCAATTACTTCGATAGCGTTTGGAAACTGTTTAAATGAGGTGTCCTATTTTTGAAGTTTGCTGCCGCTTTGCTTCATTGTTTCGTGTTTACACTATATTTTCTTTACACCACTCTACCCTCGTAATCTTAGTTTCTCATATTACGTGACCACCATTTATTCCGACTATCAATACACATACGTTAAAGTACATCCCCTCTTACTAAACAACACCTTTACAAGACAGTTCCTCTACTCATGTCCCTGATGTTGTGGTGGTGAATGATATGTAGATCCAGCACTTTTCTGATCTTTATGTCTGATGTGTGTGATGTGGTGAAAGAGACCAAACTAAGGTGTAACCGGTTAGCGAGTGTGTTAAGTTATTTTCGGCTGCAGCTACCACGTTTATCTTTTGGGCTTAAGGAATGTCATAAATGTCAAGAGGACCTCGTGGAGAAGGTTACGTGATTCGTCCGGTAAAGCGGCTTCTATTCTGTCCTGATAGATGTGTTTATGAATTCGCTCCAAAATTGCGGTTTAGCATGGACTTTGGTATACATGAGTGTTGATAATAGTCTGAGGAGAAGAGGAGGAGGTAATTGCTTGATATAAATACATGATAAGAGGAGCACGAAATGTATCAAAAGGTCAGCGACGGGATGTTTGCGTCGCTGTGACCTGTAACAAAGAATGATGAAGAAGAACCGGGTGAGTAGAAGAGAGAGTAGGGGGCGGTTCGGACGGCCGTGGTTTGATTGTTGCTGTCTGAAATTTTGTGTTCTTATGTTGTACTTTGCATTGGATAATGAAGTTAAGAAGTTGGCTCAAGTTTATGAGTGACCTTTGTTAAACTATGGTTAACCAGAAGCCTTGGTTACTTAGCATGATAATTAGTGTTTTAGATCACCCAATTAGAAATACTTATTATTGATTGCTTTAAATGTTTTTTAATTGTCCATAAGTTGGTGATGATATAAAGACGTTTTTTATGTTTCCTATTCTTGTTGGTGGAGTAGATATTGTGTGGTTAGAAAACTGTAGTAAATAGTTTTTATGTTGGATATTCGAAATTCGATTTTTAGAATGTTTGGCTGGTGAGGGGATGGATTAGAGGAGCTATGATATTTGAATTAAGTTGGTTTATGTAGGAAACTTTGTTTTGTTGATTTACTTTGTCAGTTGTGGAAAAAGAAAAATGGGGTAAAAAATCTTTATATAGTCAACAGTGGTGGTCTATTTGGTATAGGTGGGTTGTGGGGAGAAAAGAGTTGCTGTAAATGGGATTAAAGGAATCGGAGAAGTGCTGTGTATGATACATTTTATAGTCTTGTAGATGACTAGAATGGTGTTTTACTGTCTTTTTGTGAGTAGTTAATCGTTTTAATATTGTGATTAGAGATTATATGTGTCTCTTGATAAAAGTGGTACATAAAGGAGTATCTGTATACTAGAGTTATGAAGGTTATGGTTTTAAAACGGGTTAAGATTAGGCTAGTAGTCCGAAGATTGTGAGAGTATAAGGTACTATGATTTGTACTATTTTGGTGGTGTTGGTAGTAGAAGATAGGGGGAGGTTGAAGTTAAATCCGTGCAGAGATGATTCATGTTTGATTAATATGTTAATACAGTGCGTGTATTCGTATGTAAAGTATTTATGTTGTCCTAGGGTGTGTGTTTAGATAAATTAAAGTTTATATATTAAATTCTTAGATTCTGAATAAACATCTCTTAACACTTAAGGTGCATTTAATGAGATAGACCTGAAGGAGGAACCTTTATACGGTTTAGAGTATATGTTTTCGTTGATCAGTATATTTATGCTACGTCTATGCAAAATGTTACTAAATTATAAAGTGTGACGATGTTTAGATGGTTGAGACCAAATTTGTGGTAAATTAAGAAGATACAAGGTGATGATAGTACATGCTCCAGCCAAGAGAGTAATGTGAAATCTCAGATTAAAATATAGAATTGAGTTACAAAGTTTGAGAAACTAGAAGCAAGATGCTTAGAGCGTTTTATGAAGGGTTTGCAGCAATTGATCTCCCTGACCCTGAGATGATAGATAGGTTGACATTTACTGTGTGGCGTTATAGTAGGAGTAATAAGTTGTTAAGGTGTGTGCATGTGTGGGGTTGAACTTTAAGTGAATAATAGTAAAATTTTTATTGCGTGGGTGACTGCAAACCGGAGTGATAAGTTTGAATGAGTAGATGATATATAAGTCTAATAGCGTGGTGTAATTTATTTTCTGTTAGTTTCATGTTACTTGCGTATTTAGCTATTGATGTGTACTTAAAAGCAAAAGGAAAATAGCATTTGACTAATTAACGTGTGTGTCAATAAGGAAGAGAGTAATGCTATGTCGGAATATGTAAGTTGATCATGGATGAGTAAAAATTAACCCAAAATACATTTAATGTAGAGACACTTTGTGTCACGTATGCTGAAGAATGGTGACGCATGGATGGGTAACAGTGTAAGATTAATACATCAATATTTATGGAGAGATATGCTTGAAAAAAAGTTAAGAATCAGGTATGGTTAACGGTTCTGAGTGATGGTGCGGAATGGAGTTTAGTTATACAACATTACCGGGGATGGTTTAAGGAGTGTAAAGACCTTTTGCTTAATCTTCATGGCAGTTAGGAAATTGGCGCTCGTTACGAGATGGTATGAAGACATTATGTCGAATGAGGTTGATGGCTATGGGTTCCATATCCTAGGTTCATAGGTGAGAGAATAGTAATATTGTATAAGCGTAGGTTTGATTTTAGATGCGTGGGGACAATAAACTTTTTTGTACTCATACATATAGTTGAAAATGATGTTGATCTTTTTTATAAAGAATTTTGATTTTTATGCTTTGAAGTTTGAGTCCCAAATGAAGATACTCGATAAGGATAGTGACCGAATCGATCAACGAAAAATTAGGCAATCTCAAATAGCATTTCACCGTGGGCAGTATGAAGACGGTGAATAGGTGCAATTTGTTAGTTGGTGTCGAGTGAATGGAGTGGGTGGGTTGTTCAGAGATAGAGTTTAAGGTTAGGTGGAAATTTACTGATTTTTTACTGAAGGTTTCAGGGTATGTTAAAAACATGACAATTTACTTAAAAAAAATATGACTTGGATCAATAGAGCAAAGGAGTCACGGGAGGGATGGATGGCAAGGGTTAATTGTGTGGCAGGAGATGGATGTCAGAGTATGTGAGTTTACTGTATTTACTGATTTTAAGTGATATGTAAACATTGGGCAATGTTTATCTAAAAAAGATAGACTTAGAAATTAATTAACAGAGAAATCGATTCATCAATTAGTATTAAAATCTAGATCAATTGCATAATCCAATAGATCACGGGTTTAGAGAATGAAAAATTATGTGAAATTATCAAGGACGGAGGCGAGATTGGTGAAATGACAGTTGGAGGTTTGTGGGATTGTGTGTTGGATATTGGTGGTGCTGTTTGATTTACTTGAATATTCTAGTATCTATAATACAGGTAATGTAGAACACGTGACATTTTACTGAAAAAATATACATGAGATCAATAGATCAATAGCATCAAACGTTTAGATTTCATATATGTTGAGATCACGGAGGGTATTGTTCCAGCGAATGGAATAAGCGCGTAGGCAGTAACTAAGTAACCTGCCTTAGGAAGGAGTTGGATATGGATGGGTTTGGATATTGAGGGCAGTTAATAAGACTTGTTTTACGGAGATTACTAGATTTAGTTAGGTAGGATATTGAAAGAACGTAATAAGCTAATTATTTTATGCAGTAAATTGTGTACTGTAATGGGATCAATAGGACATCAAAAATTAATTCTCTGATAGATCTTTTAGAAGTGGTTAGAGCGAAAGGAGTGCGAGGAAGTCGGGGAAGAGTCTACCTTAGATACAGTTGAGTTTAACTGGATGATATTACTTGCTTGTAGGGTAATGTAAAAAATCGTAAATTGTTTGGTGTAAGTGGAATACATAAAAGAATAATAGAGAAAATCACTTTAAAGTGATACTTTTTTAGTTTTTTTTCTTTACTTGGATGGTTCTGAAACCATTATGTTATCGGGAATATCTACAGCACCCTCTTAAAATAACATAAATTAGAAGTAGCGATACCTAGCTATGTGCTGTTTATGCACGAAATGTTTATTCTATACTCTCTACATTTGAAACAAATGATTTGACGGGCACACCGACACCGAGAAGCTGAGCACCGGTGTAGCGGAAGCTCAAAGCTACGACTTAAGGAATTAATTCCTGATACCATACAGCCTTCTAGAAGATTTACTTATCTGCATTTGATCTCTTCGCACCAAATGATCCGAGGCGTCGTATATACGATAACGACTAATCGAATTTTTGTGAGAGGAGTTGTAATAGGGGGTAGCGGTCGTCACCCTTCCGGGGGACCCAGAGGGTCGTTTAACCTCGATAGAGGGCGGGGGTCTACGACAGGTTACGTTCATCCATAAGTATATGACCCTCCTACCAGAATTTGTAGCCTTCCGATACTCTCTCGATAGTAGCTAACATAATCTTTCTAGTAAGGATTATTATATTCGGACTTCGAGTAGGGTACTGAAGCCGTAACCGGGAGTGGGTCATGAAAGAAATCAATTTCATTTAATGTTGTAAATGGAATAATATATAAATAAATAAATAATAATATATAATATATAATAGATAATAATCATAAATTAATAAGTAATAAAGATTAATAAATGGTGATATGTAGAAATAATATAATAAGCAAACTTTGCCATGAGGCTGTATTGCTCAGAGCGTTCAAGCAGGCTGAAGTCGTGAACAGTCGGTTAAAGCCTGGAGGTTCCGAAGAGCAGAAAGGTAAGTGCGTGCTTTTCGGGAGGCCTGAACCTCTGGTAGACGGTAATGAGTTGGAGTCGGGGAGTGAAGGACAGTCGGGGGTTGCAGTCGGAGTGGGTGTTGTGTCGGCTATTTGGTTAAATCAGTCGAGTGCTCGGATGAATATGCGATGGGGTGTTATGAAGATAGAAAGGAGTGCGGGTAGTTGAGGTTGTGACTTTCAACTCAAGATTCGAGTCCCTTCTAGGGAATATGCGGAAATTCTTCGATAATAACAAGAAATATTCAGTCTTTCTTAGCGAACAATTTATAATATTTTTAGGGGGGCTTGCGTCCCCCTCTTACGGGAGAGACGCAGGACGAGTACGAATATTGTCTCGATGAGATATCATCCACGAGACTTAAGGCATAACTCATCTTTGAAGGGTCCATCCCTAACATACTCCAACAGACACCTCTCGGAGATAAGGCCCCCGCAACAAGGGCGCGCTAAGCAACATTTGAGCTACCGCTCTCGGGGGAGGGTAGCCGTCCTACTCATTTTACATCCTAGAGCGACCTTGAAATTTCCGCGTTAGAATGAATGGGAGACGATGGAGTGTTTTCGAGCTTATAATGACATTTCAAATAGTTTTATATTTCCAAGTTATAAATAGTTATATATGCTGCTTGTCCCATCTCCTATCGAAAAGGCCCGTCAACTCGTGTTGTGCACATCTCCTACTTGCTTGTCCTTCTCTGATACTTATAAAATATTTTGAGTAAACTCGTTTAATCTATTTTTTAGTTAATTCGTTTTATATTGGTTGTATTGGTTGAATTTTGATTTAATTTCAAATGTTCCAAGTAAAGTTTAAAAATTGATAATGAATTACTGAAGGTTTGAATGGTTAGATTTTGTTTACGTGGTTATTTCATTGCAGTTCAATCTTGCATGTAGATCATGTTCTCAGTACTGTAGATCATTTGGAGCTTTCGAATAGCTCGTTCCAATCTTTTTCGGCTTCTTCTCGTTTCATTCGTTTCCCAGCTGTTGTTCAGTATGCGTTCCGACTCTCAACGTGAGAAAGTCAGCGAACAGAAATAGGTGGGCTTTGGAATAGTATGTAATATATATATAACGTAGTTATACATGCTAAAGTTTAATATAGATATTATATATATATATATATATATATATATATATATATATTAGTAGTTATTTATTATAATGTGAATAGTAGCAATAGTAGTTGCAATAGTATCAAAGTATTTCATATATTAGTGTAGATAATAGCTACTATATTATATATGTTTATGAATTAATTAGCTATAGGTGTATATAAAAGTATCACTGGATAACATAAGAGTTACTTGAATTAGTATATATTTATAAATATATATTTTATGATATAAGTAGTACTTACAATGTTAAGCTTGATAAT
Source organism: Trachelipus rathkii (assembly GCA_015478945.1). Classification (NCBI taxonomy): domain Eukaryota; kingdom Metazoa; phylum Arthropoda; class Malacostraca; order Isopoda; family Trachelipodidae; genus Trachelipus; species Trachelipus rathkii. The sequence continues at coordinate 13,464 of JABUQX010105590.1, forward strand.
CGAGTCAGTTGTTTCAGGTGTGGACATAAATCCTGGTCTTCTTCAGACAAACGGAATGGACTTCGCGTGGAGAGATGAACAAAAACTACCCTGAGCTGCCTCTTCGAAGGAGGGATACCAAGAGAACTATAGGGCAATTCGTTCGAGCTCTTTATGTTACAAGACGTAGAGTTTTTAAACCACATGGGGGGATACGTTAGATGATAAGTTATATAGTGTTATATTAATAATGCACTGGAAGGTGGCTGGATGCAATTAAACTCGTTGGTGAATGTAATTGCAGTGGGACTAAGTCTTGAGTATGCTATGGTCTTACATGAGGGACATTGTTGAATTACCCGTGTTATTTGCTATGTTCAGTGAGACTATAGTTGGAATAAAGAAGTATAGTCTAAAGTTTCTATGTGTCCTGAGGACAATGTCTTATCGCGGCGTATATACTGAGTAGTGTAACTAGGTGTTGAGATAAGGTAATAGAAGTAAATGATATATTTATATTTATAAATAATAATATATAATATTGATAATAGCAATAAACTGTTATTATTTATATATAATAGGAAGAAGTTTATGTAGTCTGGATTTAGTATGAACAGAATATAAAGGTAAGTTCATATTTATATTATAGTATTTAAGGAAACTTGTTCTGTTACACACCGACTATATATCAATCGACACGGAGTGAGTAATACGATTTTTAAATTCGAATTATTTCAAGGAACGCAAGCGGGTGCCAATAATGTTTGTTTTTTTTTTGTAACTAAAGAGTACAAGACCCAAGATTAAATCGCAAAGATGGGAAAGTAGTCAGGTTCGCTTCGGCTTCCTCAGGCGGTGGCATGGACCTGGAAAGGGGAGCTTGATGCCGCCCCTCATGTCCCTCGGTTATCAGCGTCTCGACCGCTTAAAATAAGAAACGTTTAAACAAGAATTTGTTATAAAAAATTAACATTATAAAATTGTAACAGCGATTATGTAAAGAGGTAAATAGAGCAACTTGTGGTAAATCTCGCGCTCTTTCTATTGGAAGTTAGCTACACCGTCCGGGCAGGCGCTGCACGAGTAGCGTCCGGCGATTTTCGAGATCATGTCTTTTATTGTAATCCTTTTAAAGACAGAAGTTGACCCGAAGACCAAATAAGTGGTTATAATAATTGAGAGAGATGAGCATCACCGTATAAGTTTAAAACGATAATGTCATACTGTATATATATTATTACGTTATTAATATATAAGTAAGAGATATATAATTATAGTTGAGTTTTAGTGACGATATATATACTATAGTATATATATAATATCCGTTAATATAATATATTAGAAATGTAAATATAATATCTACCTACTGAATGAAAATTATAACTATATCTAATATATATATATATACTTATATATAATATATATATATATTATTATATATATACATATTATAGTAGTAACAAACACCGGTGCAAGATTTAGCTACTTGTCTGTCTAAATCTGGCAACCTTAGCCTTTTTAAGCCTGTTAAAGCTATGTTTCTGCATACTTATGTTTGTATTTTAGCTTTACTTTATTAGCTGTACATAGATATTTCTAACTCTTTTGACTATGACGTCACATTAAGCAATTCCCCCTCAATTCTTTTTGTCGTTCATTTTTCTAACTATTTAGGAAGTATTACAAGATACACTCACCATTTTTTCATAAGCACCAATCCCCCGTCTCTCCCAAGCCTACAACTTTCCGTCTCTCGCAACAAGTACACTTTCCCGATCCTCACCCAAACAAGTGCGACTCTCCCGATCTCTTTCACACGATATACGACTATGTATTCAATTATTATTCTATACATCTGTTTAAACAAACAGTTCAATCCAATATTTCACCTAAGCACCCTATCACTTCTTACGAAGAAGACTCTTATATAAACAGTATTACAAAAACATGTAGGCAATAACGATTGTCAACTCAGTCAATCGAGTTCATATAACCACAAACTTCAGTCCTTTTCAGACCTGATTGATAAATTAATTTTATGACCTTATAACCTATTTCATCCCTAATGTAACATAAAGCAGTCGATCCATCTCGTCGCTGGCATGTTTATATATGATATTATATATATAATATATTATAATTATATATACTCTGAAAACTCATATAGATAATATGATAATATTATATATATATATATATCTATCTTTATAATATATATATACAACATTATAATAAATATATTAATAGATATACTTATTATATATATATGAAAGAGGTCGAATTGGAAAACCGTGTAACGGAAAGCACCGCAAAACACTCCAAGCGTTCTGATCTTTGCGATATGAAATGAGACCACATAATACTCCCATCCCAGCTCGAAATTGCACAGTCTCCCAAAATAACCCACGATGACTCAATGACAAGTCTTCCTATCAGCAGCTGCTAACACCAACGAAATCCCAATATATGCTACTCCAACACCCTCTCAAAAAGGTTGACACTCTTTCCGGTAACTCCGTCCTCTCCCGTTTCCATAAGGGAAAACAGCCTCAAGATTTTCCACTCTTGTCTGAATACCGCATTCGCTTGGCAGATAACTGATAACGTTTCTCATTCCCCAGGGAAGTAGTGCTCGCACATACATAGTGGTTGAGATAGACAGGAATAGCTTAGGTATTGCAATGTCAAGTGCTTATCTCCTCTTCATGGGGCAGAAGTCCCTCCACCAAACCACAGAAACCCCCCCCCCTCCCAAAACCAGTCGTACAATCGAAAAATCTATTGTGTACACTATTTCTTACCAACCAGGCATTATTGCCTGCTCCCGGTCCGGATACCAGCACGTCTCTGCCCTTTATTTCACAATCAATTCGTATCCACCTCCAAATTATGCCCTAACCCCATGATGAGACCCAATTGTCTCCCAAAGAGACATCTCATTATTCATAACAATTCGGATGTGGTATTAAGCCGCTCTGCGGCCCGCTCTACCAGGGGCGAAGGATTGTCAAATAGAGCCACCTATTAGTAACACATACTTAAGTCATAATTTTATACACACATAGACTCTGAGTTCATTCACCTACTCTCTACCGATCGACCGGGTTGTCGTTTGCTCCGAATTAGTGGCATATGCCTCTTATGGGTGGTCGGACTATATTTCTAACCTTTCGCGATGATATGCTAGAGAATCTGCGCTTCTAACTTCTATAGAAAAGCGTGACAAAATGATAGAAAGAGGGGCAGACAGTCTCATCACTTCATAAGCTCTGTCTCTATTTCCCAGTCCTTTTGAACAAGGCTTTCATGCTGTGGCAAGCATGTATCATTATTGTCCATCAAAGGCTGACTTACTACCTGTTCGATCTACTTGGCTCCCATACGTGCGAGCTTATCAAAAATGCTTAGCTAGTCCGACTTTCTTCAACAGCTTCCCACTCCTCATCGTACTACGACGTTATACTGGGAGACTTCATCTTCGTCAGTCCCTGTATGGAGCTGGGCGACGTCTGGCACCTCGTCTAAGATATAAGATCACTTGTTGATCTCCTACCAAACCACCCCATTTTCCCCTGTTGAACATACATATGAAGCGTGTGAGATAACAAACCACTTGTTCTTCCTCTTATTCATGGGACGTAACATTGAGCCTTTGTTTGTGTGAGTGTGTGTAGATTAGCTTCACTTATCTTCCCCTTTGTATTACTTCTATACCTGCACTGCACTCATTAACCCTCCGCAATACGCTTATAAATGACAGCTGCAGTCCGAAGCCATCGACATGTTTAAACGCCCAATTCCAGCTGGCGTGTGATGAAACCAGAGCGAGTGCGGCTCGCTTTTTAAATTCAGGATCTACAGCCTACCCACTCTCTCCCATATCAACAAGCCAAGTTCCTACTCGCTCACGAGCCAGCGGAAGCTTCATCCCAATCAATCGTTCCCGCAGGTAGACGTTCGGCAACCCTTTGATAGTCAGAAGAGGTGCACAAGCTAACCGGAGCAGAAGAAAAACTCTAACAGGGCAAGTACAAAAGACCCGTCAAACCTCAACCATGGATTACTTCAAGAAAGTTACGCTGCCCGGCGAGGAATCTCTGTCGATTATCGAAAAACACTGGAACCAACATACTTGTCCGCACTCTATACTTCGAGGCGTGCTTAAACTCGAAAAACTGTTCTTTCTTCTAGTGTGTAAAAGCTTGCACGATGAAAAATATCGTTGCGAGCTTTCCAACATTTCTTCATCCACAAGTCCTTCGTCGTACGGTGCTTGAGGTATAACCGATGTGATCCTGGCTCCTACAGTGTTGAGATGCGTCTAGTTTAGCTTGTGCTTGTATCCATTAGTTTTCTGCTTATCTTTGAAAACGCTTTCAAAAAGTGAAAAATTAACACTGAACCGCGCAGACTTCAAACAACGAGATAGGGGAAGATTTCAAGTCATACAGTCTGCTTTCACGCTTTGCTTCAAAGCTGCACTAGTCGAGCGAGCAAGACGGTGCCTTGCCCAGACATACTTTGTTTAGTCTATAATGCTCCTTCATATTCATTCCTCTACATCAGCGCTCTTGCTGGGATTCTGATATAAATACAGGATATCGAGAGTCCTCTTTCATCGTATTGGACTAGCAGCTTTTGTAATCCCATCCTCAAACCTGGGAGAGAGGACCCAAAGGTTGATGGACAAACCAAAGATCAAGTTTCGCTGATCCTGTGAATATAGTCATACTTGCAAATTCTAATGGAGAAGAATTAGGGTTGTTGGGGTTCTGCTTCTTCCTCTGTTTCTTGGAAAGTCGCAGGCTTTTTTCAACTTCCAATTTGGTTTCAGTTAAAAATCCTGTTGGACCGTTCTGATATTTCCTATGCGAACTGCTTTTGTTGTCACATTCTTATCTATACAATCTTACGGAAGTGCTCTTCTCAACTGGTAAGGATGGTTCTTTGTCTTGGTGTCTTTTTGACTTGTATTACAGGGTTATAGTAATCAACGTGCAGACTGCCAGGATCTTCTTAGCACAGCTTTCCGTCTCACTCGGGTTTCCTGTAAGCAGCACATTATTACCTCGCCTTTACTTTTATTTAAAATGGCTTCTGTCAGATCAGATTTATCAGGTTTCGCGCTCTTCCTGTCTTCATTGTCACGCAGGTATACTCCGATAATAGGCGGTTCCGCAGGCATGTTCTAAAGTGCATTGAATAATTTTTGCATCTACGGAAATTCAAATATGGCAATTACATATTTACTAATTTCAAAGAACGGGTACAATCTTTTAACACACATAATGATAGGATGACCTACTATACAATTAATTGACAAAGGAATGCCAGATTGCCATTATCGCTTGAACGGCAACTTAACATTGAGGCTATTTGTTAGAATATGTGCACCGAATAAGGGTAATGTCCCAGGGCTTCTTTATAATTTCTCACCCACAAAAGCTCTCTGCTGATATATATTTATGAAAAAAGTCAGGTGAAGGCGAAAGAACTTTGCCACTTTACTTCCATCGTATAAATCCTATAACCTTATTATATGCGTTTATATACCCATATCCTGCTAATTTCACAAGTCATAAATTTCTAGGGACTCCTTTCTAAGTAATTGACTACAATATCACTAACAGACGCATAACCTAACAAAAACTTCTATGTAAATAATAACGATATACTTATCTCGTATATTATTGCTATATCGATTTACTTCATCTCGCACTCAAATACCTTGAGAGTAGGTGCGTAATGTAACGTTCCTTCTAACGTCCGTATACATCTCCCCTATATCCTGATGCTGAAATAGTATGGATTAATGATCTGTATACTAGCTAATTTATATCAAGTACAGACTACTTTCCCAACTCACTTACACCTGTTGTTACGATCCCATCCTCAAAATAACGTTTAAGGCGATTCGTATCATTCACCACTGGCAGTCTCTTCTGATTATCGGTTACCCCGACCTAATGAGCCTTGAAGTTGAATCCTATGTTGATTGAGCTACTCTCTCTGTCGAGGGAATACATTTCATGTTAGTACAAGTTATACTTTAGCATTTTCAAACCTCACAAATACCATCTGCTCATATACAACCGTTTACTTGGAAGAGATTTTTAGAATCCTTTCTTACTGGCTATTTGCAATAACCTAACTAAGTTTGATATATCTCACAGGGTAACTTCCTCAATCAATCTTTGGCCAAGTAGTATTGCTGCCATTCTACTTAATGTGGATGAAGGTATACACCCTTGTCTATTCATGTAACTTACCACCCATTGGCCTGGTCCTGATACCTCTCTTGCTCCAAATCTAGCCACCCCGCTGCCTTGTTAAGATATCATTCCTGTTCATTCCGCATTATCAAAGGTGAATTTATTCCGTAAGTGTATTTACTTTGTGAGGTTGCGCTCTGCTGTCTCTCCTCACTTTAGCTAACCTCTCCCCAACTCCCCCCTCATGCTTCAATTTTTAAGGCAGAAAATATGCTATAGATGATTTCCTTTCTCGCAATTCTATTCCTATAACTAGACCCACTACTGTATGTCCATTATTCAAGATTTCACATCAGACAACACCCAATGATCACTCACATCGCTATATGTCACGGGAACCCTTCCTCCGATGCGAATTTTGCCGTCGCCGACTCACGCGAATCTTCACTATATTTTATGATTGTCCCCAACGAAACCCCTATCGCCGTCGTCATTTCCTACTGTATGGTTATACAACACCTTCTAAAAAGTCATCCCATATCTTATCTGGCATCCTACCAAATTAACAGAATAACTCTATTTTCTCGTATCTTCAAAGAACTGAATATTCTTTATAACATTATAATTTTGTTAGTGAATATTAGAAGTATTTATCACAAACGTTTATTTTCAAATAAAGCGATTAAGATTATTTTTCAGTAAATTTTAAATTCTTCATATCGCCATCCAAATTTTCTTTGACAATTAAACAATTGTTGTGAACTAAAGTACCAGACCCACCCATGAGCTGATTCATTTATCCAAGTGCTGCCACTTCTCTGGGGCTGTGGTGGTTTTCTGTACACCAACACCTCTCTTTCTCTCTCTCGCTTAATATATATATACTATATAAATATAATATTATATATATATATAATATTTATATATATATATATATATATATTATATTAATAATATATAATATATATAATATGTCTGATGTTGTCTATTAATATACTAATATATATATTACTATATATAATATATAATATATTATATATATTTATATTCCTAAACTATATATATATTATACTTATATATATAATAACTATAAATATTATATATAATCCATAATAATTATATATATAATATATATATAGTATATAATACTATATTCTATATACTATTATATAGTAGAGATATAGATCATACTTGAGTCGTAAAAAAAAAAATTCGGAATTCAAATTCAATAAGTCAAATCGCGTTCTTTAAAACAGCAGTAACACTTTTCTTAGTGAAAAAAGGTTTCAAACGGCAATTATAGTGTTGAATTTTCTATCCTTTTGTTTTAAGAAAAGTATTAAAATATAGAATATTAGTCAAGAATATAATTCTAAAAAATGAATAAAATTAAATAAGAATAATGAGAGCTTTGATCTTTCTACCTTAGGTCCTCGTTACTGGCCTTTAGAATACACTTATTACTTTTCGTCTTCTTCCCTTCTACTTCTGTGAAGGTTAAAAAAAGGAAATTTAAACGTTATATAAGATCTTCCAAATTATGTCGTTATCCCTTGCATGCAAGTCTAACTTGAAAATACATGCATATAACATATTTACAGATATAATTCTAAATAGTACCCATAGTATAGGACTTCTACTATTTCATATATATAAATTTATAGAAATTCTTTAATAAAGATGTAAATTAAGCTTAGTTCGTTTAGTTAATAGATTATTTTATTTTTGGTGCTTTTTATGCTCTCGAAGAGAAATACACGCTTGTTCAACAAATTTTTTGCACCTCCGCGTGATTCGAATTGCGAAACTTTCCCGACTTGTATGTTGTTTAGAGATATGGAATTTGTCATAACTGAAGTGCGAGGAATAAACGACGTTCATCAATGACACTACCTATCCAAAATCGTCAATAATAATAATAATAGTACGTAACTCATTTCTCTGTAAATACTCTTACTCTTTCGAAAGATATACAAGTTCTACAAGCACAGAAACAGAAGAACAATTAACATAGTTGAAAGAATAGAATGAAAGCGTAGTCCGATTTAAAAAAAATAATGCAAATTAATGAAAACGAAAATCGTTATTTTTCAATGAGTAATATTTTTTATTTTTATTGAATATCAGCAAAGTAACAGATTGGTTAATTATTGACGAATGAGGTAGGTAAGTACAGCTGATTAATATATTACAACAAAAAAGAGTGCCAATATTGTATTTATACCTTTAATTTTTTTTATGTATTTAGACATTTATCACAATAAGATCATCAAAATGTACCTAATGAATTCTATTTGTATAGTCATATTGATAAGATTCTACTGGGTTTGGTTTGGTCAGCAAAAAACCGTTGATAACGTCTGATGCATCAGTGGAGCTGCTATGGTAAATCAAGCTAGCCACGCTAGCAGGACTAGTCCCATAATAAGAGTTGATGATAGATCACTGAAACCTTTAATTATAAACATATTATACATATATATATATAGCTATATGATGATAATATATATATATAACTAATATATATAATAATATAATATATAGAATATATATGATCATATATATAGTTTATATATAATATATATATATAGCTATATATATATACTATATATAGATTACTACACAATACTTATTGTATAGTATTGTTGGATAAGAAAAATATAATAGTATAAAATATATAATTAATATATAATATTAATTTTGTAACATTATGTCGAGCTTATTATTATATACCAAAATTTAATATAGCATCTATATACATAGAAATCAGCAACAGAATAAATTTATAATTACACACACATATAATATACTGTATATATTTAATATATATATACACATATCTAGATTAAATATATCATATGATATATTATATCTTATGTATAAACCTTATTTATATACCTTATAAATATATACTATAATTATATTATATATATATATATAATATATATAATTATTTATATTATCTATACTTGTTGGTTAGTTAAGTGAATGAGGTTTTTTTTTTGGTTTACACAACATATAAGCGTGAGTAGAGATATAGTGATTAATAATAATGAAATAAGATTAAGAAGATATAAGTTATGGAATTTTTATTTGCCTCTTGCAAATAAAAAGCTGTTATATAAGCAAGGTAGCTAAAAAAGTGCCTCTCTGACTGAATAAATGCAATATCTATTAACTTACAGTGGATGTTGCCACTCGTAATGTGGTTACGATTAGCTAATAGATCCACACTAATATGAAGTGTATAACACAAATTAGTTAAATTCCATCGTCTTCAAGATATACAGCAACATACCTGATAACTACCTCCAAAATTCTAGCTTCACGTCATACTATAGTATAACTAGTACTATAAGTATCTATAAGATAACAATAAAAAAAGCACAAATACCACTTTCAATACTACAATATTGTTCATCATTGATATCTCAGAAAATTTGCTAATTATGTTATAAATAAGCTCTAGGATAGTTAATTTACTAAATCATTCCTTAGACAGTTATCGTGTTCCAATGACCTTTTATATATATTTACAATATAACTAAAGCATTATCATTTAATCATTTATCTTTTTTCATCATTTTCAAAAGATTGTGATTTAAAACATTAAATCTAATTTAGTATATGAAGAATTTTTTTATCTTAACATTTATATAAATATAGATATATATATATTCCTATTATACTAATATTATATTATGATATACTCATATAACCTACTTATATAATCATATTTATTATATAGTATCATAGTCATTATGTATTAATATATGTATTTAATTTAATATATTTAAGATATTTAATAGTATTAATATATATATATATACATATCTAATATATTAAATATATCATATTAGAATATATAATATTATATATAAATTATAATAAATTATATATAATATATATATATTATATATATAATATAATATGTATTAATATTTAGATATATAGATGTATATATATTATATATATATATATATCCTATAATATATATTATACTATAATATATATATATTATATATATATATATATACTTTACTAATATTTATTATAATCTATATGATATATATATTACTCTAATTATTAATCGTAGATATATATATATATATATTCATAATTTATAATATATACTAGATTATAATTAAATAGATATAATATATTATATATATAGCTATATAATGAAAGTCTACATTAAATAATAATATTATATAATTATTATATATAATTATATCTTAAAATATTATATATAATCGAGGTACATTAAGTAAGATTGAACATAACAGTTAAACCTGTGAGTTTATAAGAAGAGCTGGATAGAGAATTTAGGAGGTACTTGACTCAGAAAAGATCCAAAAGTGACATATAGTTTACATAATTTGTAAATAAAATAATAGACTAAGGTAGATAGTGGATAGTGCAACCAACAGCCTTTCAGTACCAGATACTGAAAATAGAGTATGGTACAATAGAGTATGTGAGTAATTACGTTTTAAGTATAGAGTGATCGTGGAGAGAGCCGGTTCAGCGAGTCCGAAAAGCTCGAGGCTCGACGTATATGAAGCATACTTAGTAAATTGCTCCACAATAACCACATTGTACTCATTATCATACTAAGAAAAACATCATTATAGCGTATACAATATGATAGCTAGGCTATAACTGAGATTATATGGTGGTGTAGATAGAGAAGGTTCTGGAGATATAGCACCCTGGTAACACATCAGTATTTCCTAGATATACTCAAACATGTTCTAGTAATAAGACAACTATCATATTGTTGCATCCTTTCTTAAAAACAAAGTGAGATAAGATAATTATATAAGAATTGGAAGATAGTTAATAGAGTTGTCAATTTACAAAGATTAATTATATGTATCTGTGTAATAAGACTCTATATATTCAATAGTCAGATAGATGTAGACAGCTGAGTTCATTTCGAGAGGCTTTATTAGAAAAACAATACCTAAGGTGATGTATCATGTTAACAATTATATAAACGTACGAAATGTAATCAAAGAGTGAGTTTGTTACTGTCTTCGAGGTATATACCCACCCTAATATTAATCATTGTTCAAATGTGTCGTCTTTCAAACTATTGGTAAGTGAATATTATAATTTTAGTTAGTAATAAGGTATATATACTTATAAGATATTTAACTCTAAGATTCTAAGATTTGATAGTAATAGAGACAAGATAACAAGTATACCGGATCATTTGAGGAAGTAAAAGTATGTAAAAATAAAAGTAAGTTAAGTAAATAACATAGAAAATTTATCATAAAAATTCAAGAAAATAACCTCTATAGATGGTAATATATCTGACAATTAAGTACAGTCACCCGTAGATATCACGTACTGAGTAAACGGACCATGAATGAGATAATATAGGTTTAACTCGAATATAACATAATGATAATAAGGTACTATAAAATACTCGAAATGTGATGAGAGTTTAGATATACCATATTCATCATCATTATGCAAGTCCATATATACAACCGTATCTATCACCAAAAGCTTCGCACATTTTAATCAGTTGAAAGAAGGCGGAGAAAGAGAATAAAGTTTGGAGTAAGAGAAAAAAGTTATGAGTAACAATTAGCTTTAGCAGAGGTTTAGCTGTAGTATTACTGACAAAGATTGGCAAGAGGAGGGAAAGGGGCAAGAAGCATAGTTGAATTGACATTTAAAAAATTGCAAAATGGTCAGAGAGATGAGAGAGAGAGGAGAGAGAGGAGAGAGAGAGAGAGAGATGAGGGAAGAGAGAGAGAGAAGACTGAAGAGAGAGAGAGAGACACACACCACACACATACACACACACACACCACACACCACACACACACAAACACACACACACACACATATATATATAATATAATATATATATATATAATATATAATATATATATTATATTAATATATATATAATATATATAATATATATATAATATATATAAATATAGGTTCAAGGGATGAGGTCATTAGAAGGCAGGAGGTATGGATAGATGAGAAAGCTTTGAAGAATCGTAAATTAGCATTGATAGATGAAATTATGGTGATATTGATACAAGAAACGGGAGGCGAGATGTGAATTGGTGACTGATTGAATTTGGAAGTTGTGTAACAAAGACTTTATGGAGTGTATAGTTCCGAGGGTATTAAGGGAAAATGGAGATATGGGTAACTGTAAGGAATTAGTATGGGAAGTAGTTATGAGTGTTGTAGGAAGAATGTGCTGGTATTTGGTCAAAAAACTGAAGTCCAGTGACAGAAGGATGATGGGAAGAACAAGTGCCGTTTCGAATTTATACGTTGTATGGATCAAACTTTACAGGAAGCAAATGATTGAAAAATGAGAGAATAAGAAGAATAAATGTATTTAGGTTTTATGGATTGCAACAGGCGTTATGATGACTATTAATAGGGAACTCTATGCAGAGTGTAGTGATATATGTGTTGGTGGTAAGCTTCTGAATGGAATCAAAAGTACGTATGGGGATAGTGAAACGTGTGTAGCATAAAGATGGAGTTGAAAGATTGGTAAATATTGAAATAAGCGGATGAGGCAAGGATTGGTTAGTCTCCTTGGTTATTCAATTTATATTTATGGAAGGGGTTATGAAAGAATTAGGGGTGGGGGAGGCAGGAAATTGTGTTAGAATGATGGAGAATGGAGAGACTGGAGGTGCCCTACCTATTACAGCGATGAGTATGGTTTTGTTATATTGGAATCGGAAGGCAGTTGCAGAGGATGACGAGAATAGAATTCTTCAGGTGTGTAATAAAGGAGGGGTTTGAAAGCAAACGTAGATAAGAGTAAGGTTATGGTTGTGAGTGAAGACAGTCCTCGGTGTGAAGTTTTGTGGATGAGTGAGCTCTGGAACGGTCCTGAGTTATTAAATATTTAAAGTAGTAATTGTTGAACAACTTTGTTCGAAATTTCTTTGTGATACTATCATATCTACCCGGGTGGTTATCTGACTGTCCAAAAAATTTGGCCGCCCGTCATATGGTGACGTAACCTCGCCGTAGACGAGGTTACGTGTCCGTGCGCCCTCCGGAGGGAGGTGCTGGCCTCTAAAAATAGGAAATGCCCGTAGAAGGCTGAAATTTGGAGATTGCATAAAGGAGTCGGAGCCGGAGTCGGAAGCAGGATTAGGATTCGGAGCCGACACCGGTGCTGGAGCCGGTGCGGTGCCGAGTTAATAAATAGTATATAATAAAATTGTATCCTTATATATGTTATCGAACGCGTAGATCTCGAATATGAGGGTTCAAAGTTCGTAAAGGGTGTCTGGGGACCCCCCCCCCCCGATGGGGGTCCCCCAGAAGAAATGGACGAATGCATAAGAGAAGTGAGAGAGAAGTCGGAGTCGGAGTCGGTCGGAGAAGGAGTTTGAGTCAGAGGAGTCGTAGTCGGTACCGGCACCGGTGCTGGAGCCGGTGCGGTGCTGAATTAATAAATATTCGTTTAGTCCCATAGGGGAAATCCAGCACAGATTGATACACGCTTAACACCACTATATTTCAGATTTTAATGCCATTTGGTGTATAAGGTTATTTCATCTACCATAAGCACTGGTCCAAATAGCAAATCTCTGAGACTTTTAGTTTTTGAATAAATGGGGTTTTAAATTTTGGGGGGAGGCTTTACCTCATGTTTTCGATGGCCAATAACCACCCTTAATTTTTTAGAAAACAATACATATTATATATACATCGAAGCGGGATAAAGAGACAAATCCAATGACACTAGTTTTAATTTTGTACCATAAACAGAAAAAACGTTCCCCCTTTTACATTCTTCTCCTTCCCCCTCCCCCACCTGGACGTGAAAAGCTAATTTTTTTTTATTCACTTCCAAAATTCAATGTTTTACCTTTAAAGTAAAAAAATTAAAATAGTGGTTATCAACCATTTACTGTATCCTATAGGTCAATAAAAAATATTGATCGTTTAAGTTTTTTTATTTACTTTTAATTACAAAGTATATATATATATATATATATATATATATATATTATATATATATATATATTATATATTATATATATATATATACTATTATATACAATATATATAATATATATATATATATATATATATATTATATATATATATATATAATATATATATATATATATATATATATGTGTGTGTGTGGAGGCTATAAAATAACGAGACTGATGCTTCCACAGAAGTAGTATGGATGCGCCAAACGCGAACGACCAATAACTGTGTAGCGTGAAGCTTTCTCTTTCGAATGAGGAGGATCCCATGTCTGTAAACAATTCAGTCTTGCTTTGACTTTTGTTTTCAAACTACTACATACATGGTCCAAAAAATCAAAAAAATTAAAAAACTATTTGGGATTTATTCCTGAAATTCCTTCTCTGTCTAAAGCTAAAGTTATAACTTTGGATATGAAAAAGTTTGTTAGCGACTTTTACAAGTCTTATGAGATCAGTAGAATATGCCCTGGGAAAAAAGACTACAATAGTGTAAAAAATTTAGAAACGGGTAAAAAAAATTAATTCAGAGAAGGTTAGTATTAATGAATTTAAAAGAAGCATATATTTTATTCAAGAATGATCCACAAAGTCCAATATCTGGTTTTTCAAAAGTTGCCCAGCTTGAAGCCAAAAAATTGCTTATTAGCAGGATAGCAGTACACATTCAGTATGTGTGTGTGTATATGCACTCAGAATGCAAAACTGCAAATATGTGCATTGGGAAATTTAAACTTGGATTAGAAATTGCTATTAGAGAAAAGTGTATGTAGCGCTGACAACAGGAATGTATGAGCTAAATGAGCTAATCTTGCCCCAAATAAGAAGGTGTTATTAAATTCTCAAATTCCATTGAATCACTTCATTTCAAGAAATTTTACTATAAGCAATGAGTTACAACTGACCGTTTTGTCATCTCAAAGAGAAACAAGAAACTGAAAGGATTAATATCAATTCTATAGCAATAACCTTTTCAAATTAACTCGCCACCATCACGTTGCTAAGGCCTAAGATGTAGTCTAGTTTCTTGAAAAATTTAAAATTTGATGAAGTAATTGTCATAGGAGACTTTGCTGAAAACTAACTCATTTATAGTGTCAAGATGAGAGTAGGCAGGGATTCACTGGGAAAATTCTAATGCCATAGTGTAATTCCTTCTGTCAACTATGAAAAAGCCTAATTCAGCATGAATGAAAGTCATAGCATCAAGTTTTTGTTTTTTAACTCCAGACACCAAACATAATACAAGTTAATGGTTTTTCAGTTTTAAGTAACTAATTTAAATTCGTTAAAGTTAGGTGCTTAAGAATGAAGAAAAAATGCAACTAATCTAATGAAAGTTTTATTCAGGACAATACAAAAATAGAATTTAATTTTACTTAATATTTATTCCCATACACAAGATTTTGGACTTGACTGTGAATGATATTTCTTTGCCACTTCTCATGGTAAAAGTTCATGTAATGGAATAGGAGGGACAGTAAAAAGGGCAACAGCAAGAGCCAGCCTGCAAAAGAACTAAAGGGGCTAATATTTATCATCAGAAGATATGTTCTTATTTTGTAGAGATCTAGAAACAAATAATTATCATTTTTTGTCATTATTATTAAAATATAATAGTACATGAAATCGAAAATTTTTAACTGAAAGATTTAATGAAAGTAAATAACTATTTTTAAGGATAACAAAATTCCATAAATTTGTACCCATGCCTGATACAGGAAAAATGAAAGTTTTCGAATTATCAGATGATTCAGAACCGTGCGAAGAAAGAATATTATAAAAATTTGGGAATTTAACTCAAATCAGCGAAGCTTTTCTTTATTCTGATTATATGATCTTTATCTGTTTTGTTTGTTTATACCATGATGAAAGTGCGATTGGGTCCTTGTTTTATCTATGCATGAGGAATTTTTAGATCATGAAATCAATATTTATATCCAAGCGGATATAATAATTTTAATATGTATCACAAAGACCTGAATATCTGTCATGTTTCCTAAGACAACATAGTTGGAATCTTCATTACTCATCTTTAAAGATTGGCACCAAGAAGGATTCACTATCAGTTTCACAACAAGAATTTCATAATGATATTTAATCAATTTATATTATATATATAATAATATATATATATGATAAATATATATATATAATATATATAATATATATATTTTATATATATATATATATATATATACTATAGGTATATATAATATATATATATATATATAATATATATATATTATCCTTTGAAATTAAAATGTAAAGAAAAACTAAATGATCAATATTTTTTATTGACCTATTTTATACACATAGCCGTCCAACGCACTATTTTTATTTTTTTTTTACTTTTTTAAAAGATAAAAAAAACATTAATTTTTGGAAGTAAATAAAAAAAATTAAAATTCTTCGAAATAGGTGGGGGAAGGGGGAAGGGGGAAAGGGGAAACGTAATGAAAACATATAAGGAACTTTTTTTCTTGTCTTGTACAAACAGGAACTTTAAAAGAGTGTCATTGGATTCGTCTCTTTATCCCGCTTCGATCTATCAATATATAATGTGTATTGCTTTCTAAAAACTTTAGGGTGGTTATTTATTGGTCATCGAAAATATAGGTAAAGCATCCGCCCATATTAAAAACCCATTTATTCAAACAACTAAAAAGTTCTCAGAGATTTTGCTATGGCACAGCCGCTTCTGTGGATAGAAATAACCTTTATAATAGCAAATTGCATTAAAATCGGAAATACAGTGGTGTAAATCTTATTAAAAGAGTATTGATCTTCTTCTATTTATACCCCATATTTGTATCAAAATATATGTTTAATAAGGTCGGTAAGAACTCGAATAAGGAGGTTGTAAGTCTCGTAAAAGGGTCCCCAGAATAAATTGCTTAAGAACGCAAAAAACAGAGATGGAGGAAGAAGAGGAGGAAGGAGGAAGGATGGAGGAAGGAGTCTGAGAACGATGCAGAGTTGGTACACCTGGCATCGGTGTTGGAGGCCGATGCGCGTGCTGAGTTAGCTACCCAATTCGTTTTAGCCGCAATATTACGTAAATCAACAATGTATCTCGTTTACATATCGATTTTCATTTTTAGGATCTGGCAATATATTATATTTGAGTTTGAGGGATGGTTCTAAGTCAGTTTTTCCGGTTATTAAATATTTTATTTTTCTTTCCGTGGCATATCTCCTTTTACCCAAGGTGTTTCTTGCTACACATATACCCTGAACTCTTACTAAATGCAATGAATTAGCTAGCTGAATGAGTTAATATGCAAACAAGAAGAGGAAGGATTTAAAAATATACATGGCAGAAGAAGCACCGGTTGTTCTTTTATCGAATGATATTACCCGTTTATTCTAAAAGGTTGAAGACTGACATTTACTAATTTCAAAATTTACGTTTTCTTTTTATAAACGTCACTTAAAATGTTGCTGTTGTGCAATATGATTTTATAAGTTTCCTTTTACAATTCTTTATTTCTTTTTTTATGTGTATTTTATTTTTTTCTTTTTTTATTTATATCTTTCTTTAATAATATTTTCTAATTTTAATTCATTTCCTACATATTCTTCTTTATTCAATCTTCTTTTATTTTTATTTATTCTATGTGTTATATTTCTTTGACTTTTTAATTTTTCTAAATGATTTTTTTTTTTCATTAACTAAACTATTAATTTTAATTTACTTTTTAGGTTTATATTCTAACTTAAAATATGTGCGTTTTTAAATCTACACTCCTATAAGCATAGTATTTACTCAATACACCTCACGACCACCCTCTCCACCCAATCCCATTAATCTAGGTGATCTATTGATTCTATTGTTCTATTGATCTATTTGATCTCAATTGATATATTGATCAGTCATGGGAGTCTTTGTATAACAATTACACACAAAAGCCTAAATTCTGCTATATTGTAATACAGTTTTAACCGATAATATACTTTCTTTTATTTGAAATTTCATACTGTACTATTATTGTTATTTTTACATGAATTAAGATGGTGGTTATGTTTATTCAGCAGTTTTTTTACTATCCATGCCTAAAGCAGTAACAGTCAGTGTAAATCAATTCATACCAACCGCAAGCCCCACTCTCTACTATCCATCCTATGCATATATTGATCTTATTGTGAATTCCGAGAGTAAACATTCGAGTATGCATAGTTTGGATAGACAAGCATAAATGAGAAATATTATTTCTTTAATATTATCTGGGCCAAACGAATTTTTTAGATATGCTTAACTGGAAACAAAGTTTTCACACATCAATAAAGTTCTTATAACATATCCATTAATCTCTGAACTAAACGAATATTATATCGAATCCATACTGAAAAACCTTATACATTAGCGTTCACGTATCGATAAGCTTCTAACATTCACAATAGTCCTAAACTATGCAAATGTAAGAGCTTGTAACAGTGCTATACAATTATTTACTCAATTCTTATTCGGGCAACTTTTTCCAACAGTAGGTCATCCACGCACAGATAGGAGAGCTCGTCATTCTATTTCTAACTAAAATTCCTTAACAAGCTGATTCAACTCCTATCAAAGATACGCGAGCATTCTTGAACTATGGAATTGAATACACTTCAATCATCAATTGTCATGCATAATCAAAACTAAAACATACCTTTTGGAATTATGACACTAAACGTAAAGCATTACAAAATTCTTCTAGTTAAACCTCAACTTATTACTTTCAGCAATTTAAACTTAAACCTCAATGCCCGCGTTTCCTAACACACATATCCACCAGCTAACACCAATTAAGTATCGTACGAAGATGTGTACTCTTATTTCTCTATTAACCAAAGGTAGATGTTTAATTTGGCAGTTATTATAGTATTATTTCAACAAATGTTTAATCTATAAGGCTGGATTATTATATTCCTTTACAATGTTGCGAAACCTCCAATAGATATTCTAATCATTTTGGAACTATGAATATTCTCTTTTTCGCACCAAAGCACATTTACATTGGGTCTCTATTGAATTATAAAATTCTATTCAATATATATTGAATACGAATTAAATAATATTTGAAGAAGCTTATTTTCAATCATTTTATGAAATTTAAGTATAATAATTATTCTAATAAAATACAGGTTACTAGTGACCAAACTATCAAGATACCAGCATCTTGAATTCTAATGAATTGATACTATCTCATCATGCATTCCTGTCCTTTACAAACCAAGCTATTTCATACATTTATAAAAATATGATTTAATAAACGTAGACATTAGCAAAATTCTCTGTCAATCATAAAATTGCTCTGCAAAAATCTTACAATAAACCACGTTTATCTAACAACACATCTTACACAGCTAACAAGTAATATCATTTACAAAATCTTATCATTTTCAACAAATTAGTAGTATATATCTATACCAATAAAAACAGATCTAAAACTTAACTCAACTGTAACTACCTAAATAATTTAGCTTAAATATATTCTTAATCTAAATATGGCTCAGCAGACTTAATATCATTAGATTTACTTATAATATTTCAATTTAACTTAAGCAAGGTTTACGTAACATAGCCGTGTCAAATTAGTACATAACTTTCGCAACTTTCCTTAAAATTGATTGTACTTATATTCAGTTCCTGACAAACTTAATCCTACCTAACATTAATAGGGTTAATCAGATATTTATCTTTAATCAACACTGTGTTACTTAAATTCATCAATTCATAGTTATAAGTGGCTTATGTTTCATAATTCATAGAAATCAGATGCGATGTCACTTCATCAATTAACATTTTCATATACATATTCAATTCTTTACTTTAATGATTCAATTAATCGAACAAAATATTATTTTTAATATTATAACATTTATATATATATTTAACATTTTTGATTTAACATTTTTGTTTAAGGATTAGCCTTATTTATGTTGGGCTTCGTTCTATTGATGGACTCGGTATCGAAGACTCCTTACACTTTTATATTATATTATGTAATTTTTATCCCTAAACTGCATCATTCTCGAACATGTGTATCTTGACAATAGTAGATCATCGGAAATTTTGTATTTACTGATTTACTGATTCTACTGCTTCAAGTTCAGGGAACTATTACACTTTACTATTGAATATTTTATCAGAACTTATTTTTATGTTATGTTTGTGTATAAACTTAGTTGATCCGTTTGCAAGGAGTTCGTGTGGATAATGATGTTATTGGGTAAGTTTCTTTAATGATAAATTTTTTGTTGAATATTTAGCTGTTGTATAATAGTTAAAAAACGATTTGTTGACGTTGCGAGTGATGATTCGTTTCCAGTAACGATGTATATAGACCAAGTTGTGCAGTGGTTAATTTTTTGTTAAAGGTATTAACCATGGTTAGTTGTATGTAAATTTAACTGTATCTGATTGATTCCTGTAATACGAAGTTATGTTTTCACATGGGAAAAATGTGGATACTTAAGGGTTACGTTTTTAGGTGTACGTGCTATTGTGTTAGTTACGTTTGTCTACAATTGGTTAAGTAATGGGGAACTTTTGGTTTGTTATTGTGCTTAGAAAGTATTATTCGTGCACAGATAAGATAAATAGTTAGGGCTTGGTTGGTGAGACATTATAGTTTGCTTACCGGTCAGTTATGCTCCTATGTTATTAAGCTTATATTAATAATGTGAGTTGGCTTTGGGCTTTGGTGGCAGCACTACTTGTTCTGCAAAATTATTGTTCATTGAGATACTTCGGGTTGTTCCAGTTTTATAAGTAAATAGAAGAAGCATTTTTCGTTTAATGTAGTGGTTTTGGGTGGGTTATTTCAAATGACATCGAGAAGGTGTTATGACCTGAATCATAGATCATAGGTCAATAGATCAGTAGAGTCAAATAATCAATGGACCATAGGCATAGATCATAGTTGGATAAGAGGGTAAGTTTACTGATTTACTGCTCTGGATAAGTGTATTAAAACGTTCAGTTATTGTGTTTTTGAGTGTGTTAAATGAAATATAAAAGATAATTACATTTTGAGGTAAAAAAATATATTTATCTAAACATATTAATAATAAAACTAATACTGAAGTAGAATTTTGTGTTTTGATAGTACAAAAAATTATGACGAATCAATAGATTCAATAGATCATGGGTGAGGTGGGGAAGCGAGTGTGTGGTGGGAATGGTTTGATTTACTTTTGGATTTAACTGCTGAACTAGGGTGGTGTAAAAACGCAATAGGAGTGAATAATCAATAGAATCATTTAGAGTCAATAGATCATGGGTGGGGTGGGGTAGGGTGGGTGTTTGGTTTGATTTACTGGATTTTACTGATTTACTGCTCTAGGTGTGTAAAAAAGCAATTTTTTACGTATATTAACATATAGAAAAGAATAAATTTTTTTATAAAAAGCAAAATATTTTAAGCAATAATAACAAAAATAAATTAAAAAAATGATTGAGGAAAATTCATCAATTATATTTGAATAATTAAAAATGAAAGTAGAATTATTAATGGAACACATTTAAGAAAAATAATGAAAAAATTAAATAAAAATAAATTATCACACAAAGAATAACCTGTTCAAATAGTGAAACATATAAATTGAAATAGAACAACGAGAGTGAGGTAATTTAAATTCTGTTAGTTAGGTGACGTTTTGATATAATAAGATTAATTTCAGTTTGGAGAGGGCCATCCTCTCGGGAGTCTTCAGACACTATTGAGAAACTTTGATTCCCCATAACATTGAGATCTATAAAAATTAAAATAAATTTAAATTAAAAATCATCGTTCATATAGAAACAGAATTTGAACATAAAATAAAATAGCAAACAATGAATTTTAATTGACGTTTATAATAAACGCAAAAACGATTATTTTGAAATAGAAATGTCAGTCTGCAAATACCTTTTAAATACGGGTTATTACTATTTGTGAAGCAATACAATGCGTTGCTGCTCTTCACCAGTCCTATTTTATTCTCAGTTCCTTCTTCTGTTTGCATTCCAATGCCTTTCTTCCTTTTCATTCAGTTCGGGGGTCTCTCTCGGGGATCCAGAGGACATCGTATTAGGAGAACTTGATTCCCATAATATGAGATACTTTATAGATGCTTATATAACATGATTCATTGATACACCTTTATTAGAGGGCATATGAACTACAGCACTGCATTGCACGCAGCACTGGATACCGTGTACCAATTAGTCTGCAACTCGTATATGCCAGATTCTTCTCTGTGAACTGCATCCTATCCAAATCGGCTTCCATAACGAGAAAGAACAAATGGAAGTTATTTGTATGTGTATGTGTTAGATGGTGCAAGAAGGAATTGGTTAATTGGATTACCGTGGTAAGTGTGATGGGAATCGGACCAGCCGGAGACCGATAAAAAGTGGGTTGATCCAGTAATGAATGCTGGAAAGAGGAATTTGAGTTCGACAGAGGCAGGAAGAAAGTGCATACTAGGATGATGGGCGGGTTTTGTGAAGCAGTATGTTGTGACCCACTGGGCACAGGGATGACCCACTGACGAATCTAGATAGGATCCGTAGCATCCATAGACTAGGGTTGATTTTTGAGGAGATTCTCAATTAAGGGTATAAGGAGGGCGGTAAGGCTGGGTTTTTTCGACTTGCTCAATTCTTCTACTATTTCTGTTTCCGTGCAGAGACCACCTTTATCCAATAATAGGGAGAATTGGGTGCGACATGATATATTATTATTTATTTAATATGTATATATTAATTTAATTTTATTATATTATAATAAATATTGGATATGTTAATAGAATATCATGCATCATGCCCTAGGTCTACTCTTTTGGCTATTTGCGCATCTTCTTACTGATAGACTTCCGACCAAACAGACCATAAAACACTAATCACTATTAAGTCAATACTATCCTATTTTTATTGTGTACGGGTTTTGCATGTGTAGAAAGGCGATAAAGGGCAGTGTGTTAGTTGGCTGCCACACATTTATCTCTTCAATTATGCTTATGAGAGGCATGGACTGAACTCGTAAGCGCCTGTATTTTTGCGAAAATGTCTGATAAATTTATAATATAGAGGATAATGATGCTAATAGTGAGAGGCGATGGATGTATTTAGAAATGGTAATTTGATTTGCTTGCTGTGACCGAAACACAGATGAAAGGAAGGGGAGAAGAGGTACGGTGTGGGGGAAATGGGTTGTTGTGTGGTGAGAGAAATGAGTAAGAGAAAGAAGATTGCGATTCTCGATGAATACTTGACACAAGTATGGGGGCACTTTTGTGTGAGAATAGAAATCTAAATGGTTTAAATTTAAGTTAAGTCAAGATGTGTGCTTGTTTGTAAAATTTCCTAGGATATTGAGGAGAGTGTGATTTTTGTGATAATTGAAGATTTTGGATGCTTAATTGATTTGTGGGTGCGAATTAATGATATAGCGTCAAAAAGATGGAAACGGTGATGGGGTGAGGGATAAAATGAGATAGTAGAAGATGATTGATTTCCTGTGAGGAAGGGTAGTATAAGTATACTCAAACATGATATAATGAAATACTCCTTTAAGATAGGACTGGAGAATTAAAATATGATTATTTGTTTTGTGAGATTTTGAGTATATAATTTAAATAGTGAGGGGTTGATGTATTAGCGGATTATGTTGCTGTAAGGGGGCTTGGATGACAAAACAGGGATGGAGTGAAGAATAAGAGAGAATTTAGGTGAAGGAATAAGAAAGTAGTAGAGATTTGAAATAATATTGAATGCGAAAATGATGAGAAAAATTCAAATAAAGGAACCTTTGTTTAATAGTGCAGAGAAGTATGTGGTTGTGCTAATGTAAGATATAAGAATGTCAACAGTGAGTAAATAAAAAGAGGCGTGGTAATGTGCTAAAAGAAAAAGGAAGACTAAAATTCATACGTAGAGGAAATATATGAGTAAATGACATTTGAAGAGGAGAATGGGAATTACAAGGAAATGTAAACTCTTCTACGAGACAAAAGCGCGAAAGTTAAGAAAGTAAGAAATTTCATTGAATAATAAATAATGGATGGTGCAGAGTCGATTCCCGCTAGTGTGGTCTTGAAAATTCCAAACTTATATATGAAGAGTGATAGTGAATGTGTACGGGTTTTGATGGTGCAAGAAAATAGGTATTTTGTGGAATGATGTAATTATAAGAGGAGGTAATGTAAGAAGTAAAAAATTAAGAGATAGATGGATATTTAGGAAATGGAATCATAATGGTGGGGGATGTGATTGAATGATTTGGAAAGTTGTGTAACAAGGCGTTTATGAGGATATAATTGGCGAGAGTTAAGAGCAGTAATAGTACCCTTACAAAAGGATAAAGGGAATAAGGAGATATATTGAGTGTGTAGAGTAAAATGTCTCGGTAATTGTTGAAATGAGTGAGTCAGTGATGGGAGTAATTTGGCGCGAAGAACAAAAGTGCCTCTTCTTACTTGCTCTTACAGTACTACGTTCTGTTTTGTCGATTCGATGTGCAAATTTCTTTGTGGATAGCGAACGCTATTATTAAGAGATTATAAATTGGATTGATAGGAACGGATGCTGCACTGGATTTAGTGTCGCTGCATATCACGCGTTTCCGTCACAAAATCCACAAACATAAACTGGAGTATATCCACATACTCATTACACGATAATTTATACTATGGTCATTATTTGCATATGTACGAGGCATTATTTAACATTCCACAAGTGTTAAATAAATATGACGGCACAAGATCCCAGAGCAGATTCTTGCTATTACTAGGAAAACAAGACTAACAAAATCTCTAACTGTTTTGTTATCCTGTCTTTTCAGAAGTATGTGAAGCGCAGAAACTATCTTTCGAATTAATTATTATACTGCAGTCCCTTATAAATAACCTAGCATATGCACAATGGCGTTCGTCCATCCTTTCACCTCGGAGTACACTAAAATGTTTCAGATCTAGTGAAGCAGTACATTATTATTTAGATTTATTTATTACAACCAAACTCCAGAATTAAACGAGAGGATTATTAAATTAAATAACAGACTAAATTCCACTGTAATACTTTTTTCAGTGTCATACAGGCCCTTACTCCGGAGATATATTCACATTGCCGTATGTCTATTAATTACGAGGATTGCGATGATCTATCGTTAAAGCTGAATGGTGGTTTTAAATGTTTAGGCTAGTTGGAGGTTTTATTATATTATGTGGGAATATTGGGGTATTTCCCCGTTGGGGTTACTATGTGTTGTGGCAAATATGTTTCGCAATGAGTATCTGGTGTATATTGATGTCGAATAAGACTGGATTACCAAACTCAAACTTAATTTGTTCATTAACAGGATTATGAAAGCCTATCGATATATCAGCGCCCTTTGTGGGGATCGCGATTGACGCGTTTAATTAGAAGCAGGGTTACGTTTTGAACGTAGGTGTAGTTGTGGGGTTGGTGCGTTTTAGTGTCTTGGGTTAATATATTTACTATTATAACTACTTTAGCAAGTTTGATAAATAAACCCTATCCTGTGACAGCTTAGCAAATTTGACCTGGCGCCAGTACAAACTTAACGAAACTGACACAGAGCCTAAGATTATA
The DNA here is from genome assembly GCA_015478945.1 of Trachelipus rathkii. Taxonomy (NCBI): domain Eukaryota; kingdom Metazoa; phylum Arthropoda; class Malacostraca; order Isopoda; family Trachelipodidae; genus Trachelipus; species Trachelipus rathkii. The sequence goes on from JABUQX010105590.1 coordinate 39,248, forward strand.
CATTCAAGTATGGGACAACCCCTTAGGTGGTGGACAATTTTCGTTTCTCCCACAATGGGCGGTAAGGTCAAAGGCGGAAAGAACTGATTTCGTAAAAAACGAGCAAGGATTTTAGGATGAACTAGGAAGAGTTAATTAAAGAAACTAGTGAAGAGGTAGAGGGACATTTTCAAAAGGAGAACGGTAGAACGTGGGATGTGGGGAAGAAGCATATAACATATTGCCAGTCAAAATGGATGGTGGCAGAAGGGTGAGAAATCATAGGAAGGAGCACATGAATTCCAAAGAGCATTAAAACACCCCATTCGCTGAAACCTTCAGAAGGTATCTAAACTCTTCAAAGAAAGATTATTTTAGAAAATATAACTTGCCTTTAACAAGGCTTGAATATTAAATGACTTATTTAAACTTGTTATCATAAATTATTAGACATTAGGATAATGATTGAAGGAATGCACGATAATTTAGACCAGCGAAGTACATCATTTTAAGAAAATCCAATAAATTTCATACAACCATGATGATGATAGGTAAATATGGAAATGTTTAATAACAGCTTTAAATTTCATATTGGTTTAAATTATTTTAGACAAAATGTTGAAGATCCCAATTGAAACTCGCACCCACAGATATTAATAATATCATCTCCATTTTATTATTCATCAATATAATAGTTATACTCGAGTGAGTATACTGCTTCTGGTTAACTCACAATATCTAAGGCTTCATCTTTAAGAGTTCTACACACAAGATGAACAGAGTCGAACTAAACACGTGCTCTGCAGTCTCCGTTGTTACTTTTTACCTCGGTTGCAGTGAGGTAATTGACAGAAAACAGTTCATATATGAATAACATAAAATATGGTGAATTTTATTAGCATTTGGAAAGGTGGTGGATAATTATATTGAATATATAATGTGAATAATTAATGGATAATAAATTATGAAAAGTAATAAACTCAGATAGAGAATAATAAATCAAATTCGACGATAGATTACCACATAAGAATGCGAGATATATCTCAAGATAATAAAATAAATAATATTATATAGAGGATAACAGATACTTAATAACAATGATATAGATAATAATAATAATGAATTATAGTGAGTGCAAATAACAAACTCACGCAAGAAATATATAAACTCAATTTTATGTGATACTGTAATAATAGAGTAAATAATAATAATATATAGGACTAGATAATTACAGTAATAATATATACCACTCTTAATTAATAGAGTGAATAATACGGTAAGGTAATTACAATCAACAATGGTAGATAATAATAATAATATTAGGAGGATGAAATATTCACACGATTATATAACTTTATACTAGTATTACATATTATATATATATAAACATATATATAACTATAATAAATAGCTAACTATATACTATAGTAAATTTATATATATACTATATATACTACTAACTATGTGGAGGTGGCACAAAGTGCGCCAACACTTTTCAATCATCACTTCAGAGGGTCGTGGTCATAAACGGACTGTAGTAGGCTCTTTTTAATCACCACCCCACTAAGAGTGCATTCGTATTACAGCAGACAAACACATGAGTCAGTATATTGGTACGAGTAAAGGTGCACAGATGCTAGATTTGTAGCTAAATTGGCAACTGTCGATACATATTACTAGGTCCCCTCATTTTTTTGCACTTGTCTTAGCGACTTTCTATTTTTGCTTGCAGTCTCACTTTTCCTGACACCACTTCTTCTAGCATTAGTTCTATAATCCAGCAACGTATTGGTAACACATTTTAGGCATTTTTAGCACTTTTAGCCTTTTTGCTATATTATTGGCATTTTCTGCTACTTCTAGTACTGCAGTTACCTCCTGAACATTTTTCTTAGCCTTTATAGTATATTTTCGTGCGGCCAGTTTGTGAGCTTTTTATATTGGTCTGAACTGGATTTCGACGATTTCAAATTTCGTATCTCGCAGACAAAAATTTGGCATATATTTTTTAGGATGGATGTCCTGATGAAATTAGCCAAATTTTAGCCAAATGATTTTTTGCGAGAGTTGCGCGTCAAACTTTATTTTGGTTTTTTCGAGTTTGTTCTCACGCAATACTGTTCAGTGCCGAGACCCGTCATCCGAACGCCGTGCGCGGTTATATGATATACTATGACGTATGTTGGTAATATGATATTTTATGATCTAGGGTACTAGACTAAGTATATAATAGTATAGTATTATATTAGTAGAGGTAGTATAATGGTTTCTGGATTATTATGTTATCAGCAAGCGTTTAAATACTGTGCATGAACCTCAGAAGTATGCGTCTACCACCACCGTCGATAACTCATTTAGAAATATTCGCGGCCCAATCCAGATGCTTAACACGTGAGCGCCAGTCGGGGAACTCTTGTATTCTGTGAACCTTTTTTCCACAAAATAAGTATCAGTCTTACACTCAATCATTGCTGTCAATACAAAGAGATTTTATTTGTCAAATTAAATTTTAAACTATTTCGCTACGCTCTTGGTTACGCCCTTTATATCAAAATTAGATAAAAATCAAGAGAGAAGAAGAGAACGAAGAAACAAGAAAAGAGAGAACGAACGACAAATCAAGTTATAATAATATATATTTTGATATATATATTGGAGTAGGTATGACCTCATTAGGGTACGTTATATACATATACTATAATATATATATTATTGTATATAATTATTATATAACATATAATATAATAGTAGTAACTATATATAATATATATATATTCGATTTTTGATGCGTTTGATAGGAAATCCACAGTCAATGGACCTGACTTGGAATATTCTCTTAACATTCGTTAAATTTTGACCCTAACATAGGGCGTTAATTATGGATTTCCTATGGTCAGTGAGATCAATTTTGAGGTCAGCTTGACCGATATTTGAGTCTTTAATAGGTATAGGAACAAGTCTTTTAACCACATTCTTCCATCCTCCTCAATTTAGATATGATTTCTAGGTTGGATATAGTCCTATCAAATTTTGGTATCCTTATTATGGGTAACACTGACGTAAGACGAGGTTTAGCCTCCATATAGGCCCTTTAGGGGGGTGCTAACCTTACTAAATAGGGGAAATACCGGTGGAGAAGGACCGAATGCATGAGAAGAGATTAAATGAAAAGGGTCGAGTCGAAGTCAGTTAGGGAAGGAAGAAGTTCAGCAGAAGGAGTCGGAGTCGGCCTACTGGAATTCACCGGTTGTCACGGAGTACGGTGCAGTGCTGAATTAGTATACATGTAGTTAGCACCATAATACCTCTGGGACCAATGTATAGTTGTTTTATAGGGTCATAGAACTTGAAAATGAACAGGAGTTTCAATTCCTAGATAGAGTGCTCGGAAACTTCAAGAGAGGGGATCCAACTGAAGTAAGAAGAAAGGTATATGTATTAAGAACAGCGAGTGCAAAACAGGAAAGAAGAAGAGGAGAAGAAGAGGAGTAAGAAGAAGCTCTCATGTGTGGACAAAATGAGCCATAGGACTGCACGGTGTTGAAAGCTAGTGCGGTGCCGAGTTAGTGAATACTTTGTTATTAAGACAACATTGACTTTAAAAAAGATTTTTATAACATCGTAGACTTTGCCCTAGACTATACCCTTTCAATAAAAGGTGTGTGAGGGGGAACCACCACAGACGTGAGGTCCCCCATTCACCGGGATTCTTGGATGGCTTCATGAATAATGATTGGTAGCGAAGAGAAAATTAATTTTTAATGATTATGAGTAAGCCTAGTTTGAGTAGAGTACCGATCTAAAACTGTTATCCGAGATGGTGTGGCGCATGCCGAGTTATTTAAACCATTCGTTTAATAATATATATATCGGCTATCACTATATTAGGGTTGTTTAAGGCGAGCAACAATATGTCGTACATATATGATATTTTAGCACAAAGAGCTTATTATTATTAAAGCCTCTCTACTTATCTTTCTTGAATTCATTGTTTATCTTATCTCACAACATATCGTTAATGATTTTTAAGGAAATTTAAAAATAGAAAATAATAAAAAAACAATTTAACTAAAATTTTGTTAAAAAAAATTGTCTTTTACACCAATTCAATATTTAAATATAAAGATAATAATAAGCCAAAACTCTTCAGTTTTAATTGCTTTAGAAAAATCAATTTTATAACATTGCCATTAAATATTACGATTTTGGAAGGAATTATATTAGAATAGTAAAAGATGTTTTTGGAAGATCTGCTGAAAATTAATGGAAGCCTTGAGATTGGTACTTCTAAATCTATGTTTTTAGATTAACTTAGACGTTCCATTTATCACAATTGAATGCTACATACATTACAAGAAGAATTGAATCAAAACATCCTCAATGTGATTCTTTTATACTTGTGTGACAAATGAGCAAATGTGGCTATGAACCTTTTAAATTTCTTAATAATTATATTAGGATCCTCTGCCTATTTCGGCATACTTTATATATAAGCATAAAGTAATTCAAGTAAAAAGTAAAGTAAACAGCCTGAACAAATCATACATTACTCACTCAATAAGGTTAACTTTGAATTGTATCTTGCCTCTTGGACTTTGCTCTTTGCAAGATTATAAGAGTGTTTTAGAACTTACTATTTTCTTCAATGGGGGTAGAATTTTTATGAATCTAACTCTCCAGCAACATAAAATCTCATACAGTAATTATAATTGGTATTAATTATTGCTCAATATTACTATACACTAATATTAATATATAAATAATAATCTCGGATGGTATATGCGTAATTTAGTAAATGAGCAACTGATTTTGTAAGTAAAGTTTTTTTTTTTTTTGCATAGCAACGTAGCGCTCTGCCTAGTCAGTTAGCTATTAATCTGCAGTTTCATTTACTTTATTTTCTTCGCTTTTTTCTTTATTAGATGATATAGGCCAATTTATTGGAGTAAACAAGAGCAGTATGTCAGGCGAAAGTAATATTACTATTAAAAAATTAAGAGTATTAATAATATATAGATCCATGAATATAATTTATAATAGCAAAGAATTATAACATCGAAGAACACAAGAAATTCCTACAGTTCTATCTTTAATTGAAAATATAGGCTATTGAATTTTGGTTTAGCAGAGATAAAAGTTTATATTTGCGAAAATCCGTGATTAAGCTTAGCATATACATGTACATGGCAGTAGTTGTATGTCATCTTGCAAAGATAACACCGTTTTTCCTTAAAGATGAAGGCTGACTTTTCATTTTCAAGTCTCATTTTATTTTTATCAAGCAATATATATATTCTTTTTAATTGCTAGTTAGAAAACATGTATAACTTTATGCTTGCTATTTTTTATTTGTTACATTATAACAAAAATAACTGTATTGGGTCTTTTATTATATAAATTTTTAAGTATTATTTTTTTTTTTTAAAATATTATTATAGATTTTATTTTATTAATGTTATTTTCTCATTTATTTATATTAGTGATTAGTAATTAAATATAATAATAATTATTAAGGAACTCGCTGTCATTATTATTTTAATTATAATTAATTATTATTATTATTATTATTATTATTATTATTATTAATTATTATTATCTATTTATTATATTATTATAAAAATTATTATTCTAGGCAGTCTTAAAATCACTAATTAGAACATTTTTTATTAATTCATTAATATTATGAATTTATTTTTATTGTGTTCAGACTATTGTTATGTACGGAAGTACTCTGTTTATCGTTATCAAAGGGACCTTCGTTATAGTTTGTATTATCTTAATATAATTATATAATTCTTCTGATTATTACTCTCTAGAATATATCACATGTCTTAAATGAGTAATCTGCAAACTTATTTATCGTGGTTAGTATATTATTATATCTCCATTCATGCTCATCACTATCATCTGAAATACTAATGGTTCACTTCCTGAGTTGTAAATAATTAACATTATCATTTGGTTTCATCTACACCGTTGTGAACCCGATCCGATGTGTGAATCGGGGATCTGTCATCGCGAATATGTCAGATCTTCTTCTTAAGCTTCATCGTGGTTAGGAGGCACACTCTGGTTTACCCTCTCAAAGTGTAAGGGTTATCAAACCCACTAAGGACAAAACTGATAAAAATGGCTGTTGGGTATGATTATCCTTAATGATATGTACATTATATATATATAATAATATATATATTATATATTATATATATATATATATATATATATATATATAATATAATATATAATATATATATATTATATAAATATATAATATAATATTATATTATATATAATATATAATATATATATATATAATTTATAATTATAATCATATAAATTATATATTTTTATATATATATAATAATTATATATTATTTATTATATATATATATATATATATTATAATATATTATTATATTTTAATATTTAATATTAATATCTATATATATATATAATTATAATATATTATTATATATTATATTATTATTATATATATTATATATTTATATATACACTTTTTGTATTAGGGATTATTGAATCTTTTCAAAAAAAATTTTTTTTCCTCTAAGGGTGATTGAACTTATTTTTTTAATTTCTTTCTTGTTTTTTTTTTTGTTTTTTTTATGGCTTGAAAAAAATTTTTAAAAAATAAAAGAAAAAATATGCATGCAATATTTAAATCTTTTTTTTTTTAATTGAATAAAGTGAAGGAAAATCAAAGATTGTGTTGGGCGGTTTAAAAATAGCTCTGATAAAGAGAACTTTACGGTATAATTATAAGACATTGCAATGGGCATTCTATTAAGCACCAACCCACACAAATATATAATATTATATAATATATTATATATATATAATATATATTATATATTATATATATATTATTATATATAATATATAAAGGTATTAATATAAGGTAAAAGCCCCAATAAAAAACTGGAATCTAGTAATGTCGTGGATTGGAATAATGGATGGTAGATTTAAATATACTATGTATTAAACTTAGAAAAATGCTCCACGCCAAATTAATATTAACAATGATGAAATTGTAACGGTTCAAGACTTCATATTTCTTGGTTTCAAAATTGAAAGTATATTAGGGGATGAATCGATTAACCATTGAGAAAGTGAAAATATAAGATGGTGAGGAGTTCCATAAGTAATAATAAGAAATTTTAATAGCAAAAAAATGCGATACCTACGAAGTATGATTCTTATATGACCCAACAACAAGGAATGACAAAGAAGAAACAGATGAAGACTTAAGAAATGAACACCTAGAAAAGCAGAAAGGAAAAAACATGAAATATAATTTGGAAGGTAACATGCATTTGCAAAGCGTAAAAATTATGAAAAGGGTATTATGTAAAGAAAGGATGACAGTACAGGGTATCTGAAGAAATGAGAGACGAATTGTAGGCGGACAAGATTAGCTATTAAAACCATGTTCAGAGATTAATGAAGAGAATATATCAAACAAATGCCGAATGTGCAAAAAAGATCCGGAAACAGTTAGCCATATATTATCAAGCTAAACTCCCATGCAACATTACATAGAAGACTATAAGCAAATTAAACTTCCATTTTAAATTGTGTGAAAAATAAAAATACATGACTCCAATATTTGGAACAACCATACAAAGAAGAAATAACAGGCAATCATATTGTCCACAATTGATGTAATAACAGCGGTATGTAGTGAAGTAGAAGAACGGCATTTTAGAATGGGCTACGTGGATGGGGTTTATGAACGGAGTTAATATAATACAGATGAAATATCATCTTTGTTTTTTTCAAGGAGAGCTGTGTAATTGGAACCACAACAGATATGTGACTACATCATTTTCACTGAGTGACTACTTTGAAGAGTTCAATTTAAAAGAAATGAGCAGAATATTGAGAAGGTAGGATTTACAAGACTACCGGAAACATATCCTTGGAGATTCGGGGATTAAATTAAAAAAGTAAAAATAAAATAAATAATATTTATATATTTTATATATTAATATTAAATTATATAAAATATTCTATTAATATATTATATATATATATTATATAATTATATAATATTTGCATTTGCTTTAATATTAATATATATTATTATATATATATATATATTTAAATAAATATATATTATATAATAATTATATATATTAATAAATATAAATCTATCTAAATATATACATATATATATAATATATTGTATATATTATATTATATTAAATTATAAATAATATTTTATATTAATTATATATATTTTTATATTTTGTATAATTATATTTTTATATATTATATAAATTATATTAATTATACTTATATTATATTATATTATAATATATATATATATATATATATTAGTATCTTATTTATTATATATAATATATTTATATTTAATATATATCTATTATATATATATATATATATATATAACTTATTTATATATATTATATATATATATTATTTATAAATATATATATACATATAAAATATATATATAATATATTTATATTATAATATATATATATATATTTATATTATATTTTTAATATAATATATATTAATAAATGTAAAATAAATATTATAATATAATATATATTATTATATATAATTATTATATTAATTATTGAATTATATAAATATTTTTTTATAAGTTTAAATATAGTATTACAATATATATTTTTAAATATTATATTATGATTATTATTATATTTTATCTATATGATTAATAATTTATTACTTCTATTATTATTTATTAGTTATTATTATTATTCATTAGTTATTATTATTATTTTTAATATTATTATTTTATTATTATTTATTTTTTTAAAAATTATTTTGCTTTTAACATTTTTTATTATTTATGTCCTGTTTACTTTGTCAGGGCTGCAGAGTTTGGAATATTTTATTATACTTGGTTGAGTGTTCTATTGTATAAAATAAATATATCTCCTTTGTCATATATTGTGATTTATTTTAGTGTTTTGATTACTAATTATTACTTAACGCTAACAGACCTGCACTCTGTTATAGGAGTTCCAACGGCCATAAGGTGCCGTGTGCCCCATCGTGTGTCTCTCATATATTTTGATGTTTGTTTATGCACTCTTTTCTTATTCGTGCTGCACGTTTGCTCGACTGAATCCGTTCATTCTAGTAATACTCATGTCTCTTTCCCTTCTCTCTTCACTTATCTTTTATAAGACCCTAATTAGACTCAGTAAAGGCAGTAAGCGCAGTAAAGCAATAGGCAACTGACCCTTCAGCTCCCCTGTAATTTCATATTTAGTGTTTTTCTTCGCTTTATTGGGCCTATTACAATCAATTCCATTGCTTTTACAATACCCTAAAGCAGTAAAAAACAGTAGCGCGAGCAGCTCCTAGGGGTCCCCTATGGGATCTGTACGCAACAATATCTGTTTTCATGTTTTTATTACATATTTTTACTAGTTATTCAAACCAAAAGTTATTTGATACCTCACTATTATTATTGTAAATATAATAAATTAAGCATGCATTTTTAAATAATCATATTATAAAGTAGGGCGGCTTGATTGACGGTTGCCAACATTATTGGTTTGGTATGAAATCTGAAATTTTCCACAACCCATATATTATATATTACATATATTATTAATTAACATAACTATATATATAATTATATAATATATTATTTATGATTTAATATTCTTTATAATATTTTTATATTGATATATAATTATTAATTATTAATCACGTGAGTTATATATTTATATATATTAATATATTAATTAAAATTATATTATATATTAATCTTCATATAATATATTAATATACATGATAAATCTAATAAATAGCGTTCGTTTAAGGTGGTGCATTTGCCTTGAAAATCAAATTTTACGTTACCCTTCTCACCACATCAATGATATATATGATATATATACTTTATATTATTACTATTACCGGTTGGAACTATACTAGTTATATTATCCCGTTATTATACTACTACTAATCATTATACTTAGGTTACCTTATATATATCTATATGGAGTATAGCTTGGGGTCCTGCTAAGTAAGTATGTTTTACTACTGTATATATACTGTATTTATACTATGGATAAATTGTATTAATATACATTATACTAGTAAGTAATATAGCTAGTCATGAATACTTTACTACTTATAGCAAACTACATGTCAAATCATTAAGGTGATTCTGTTTACATGGTTTTCGTTGTTGTCTTTTCTATAGTCTAAATATTTTCTATAATCGCTTTTCTTTCATAATATTTTTATCTTATTTAATGCATTTGGTCATCACCTGGGAGTCTGACACGTAAGCAAGCAGGTGAATAAAAGCGTATGACTGGACAGAACGTAATAATTTTTTTAACTCTGCCTTAATAGTGTCGAGAATGATCTTTTTCAGCTGAGTACAGTATTGGTGGCGTTCACAGTATGTCCCAGTTCTATATTTTTATAACAAATAATTTGTTAAAGCGGAGAGTAAATTCAGAGTTAATAGTTGTGGATATAATATCCCTTAAGGCTCTTGGGTTATATAAATCACTCTGTTTAATTTGGACAAGGTTGCACGCTGCCATTCAACCTTTTCTAAAAGCCAAGTTCAATTTATACGTAATCGAAATTGCACTTTGCTGCACAAAATTCTTCTATCTGGATTGTATAGTTTACTTGTTTATTTGAATATATTTATCTTAGCTGTAGTTTATGATATAGTAAGTTCTTTGGGCTCTGGTTTTCGCGTGAATTATTTTTAAATCGTAATATTCGAAAATTAATAAACTTTGGTCGTACAAAAAAGTTTTTCCGTTTGGTATTTCGCAACCTTCGCCGTAAATTTATCTACTGTTAGTGAAGAAACGCTGGCTATCTGTATTTAGTGAACAATTAATACTGTAATTCCTTTTGTCGGTAATGCGAGATATTTGAATGTATATCTTGATACACTATATTAATCTCATTTTATTCAGATAAATTATGTGCCGTATGACTTATTTTTTGAGATATGGCAGGTGTCTGGGTTTGCAATTAGGTCTGTCTTTTGTAATAGTGTTTGAGACAGTTATTTAGGAATGTTCACATCTGTTTTCTTAGGCACACACATTTAATACGTAGTTTTTGGTTACTTAACATGCAACTACCTCCTTAGTGGAGAACCAGATCATTTTTCCTTAACTCAAGGGTTGATTATTATACATACTTTCAAATGATGAGTTATCACACATTATAACGGCGGCACTTACATCCATAACTTCAGATTTGCAATCTTTTTATTTATACAAGCAATCAATCTTAGCTTTTCCTAAGTTTAATTTTTGTCTGTTTTTTTCACATCTCCCTCCTGTATTTCACATGATAGTGAAGAGTATTTCGAATAAGTAACTGAAGTTCAATTTTTGGGTTTGACAAACCGAGTATCCGTCTTCTTCACTGTTTCTTTCACTATCTTCAAGATATAGAGTCTTTAAAGACTTAAACCAACTAATAGCTTCCAAACCTTTGTTAGACTTTTGGGACTTGGAGGAGCGTTCTCCTGGTCGTGGCGAGCTGAGCACTTCTTCGTCCCCACACATTAGTGGTCTCCCTTTCGACAGTTACCGGATTCTGTTGATCTGAAACCAGGGTATGCGAGAAAAGATAAATTTCCATTCCACAAGGGAATTGAGTATATGTTAGCCCGAGAATAAAATAATCAAACGATTCTGAGCAAAAGCAAAAAAAGAACGCCGCCCTGTATTACAAACATGTGGAGCGCAATACGATCCATCTAACAATTAAGGGAAATTGAGCTCTTTTGTGGAATGAATTCATGGTTTATGAAATATCGCTATGTACGGTTTGATACCCTTTTAATTCTTGCTTTGCAGGCCCAGATATAATTCCCCCAATGACATTTATTAGCAAGCATTCTATTATCAAATAACCGTCATTGACACCCCAGACACCAACTGCTTATGTGGCCTAGGATTACATTATCGCATTTGTGAGTAAAATACTCATCACTGTTTTGTCGGGCTATGTTATTTCTTTACTTCTGTAACGAGGGATTTCTATAATAAATCCTAAAAGCGTTCTTTGGCGTACCTTCTTTGTAACATATCTGATGATAAAGCTCGGCTGATCTTTATGAGTAATGTTCTGGGTGGAATCAACAATAATAGAAAATACTTTATTTTTCCTCCTCTTGAATTTCTTCACTACTTTCAATGTGTGACAGGAGGCTTTCGGGTAGCGTCCATCACCATTTTTTTTCGTATAAGTTTGTCTATCGTATAGAAGTGTGTCTCTCTTTGGTGATTCATTGAGTTTAGAAATTAATGTGGAAATGAAGGGCATCTCCGACGGAAGATCATTTAAATCCGCATTAGTTCTTGGAAAATATTTGCAATTGGCGTTCAAATTTCTTATCACTAGCGAATAGTTATTACTGAATTTTTTCTCTCCAAACAACTAGCCGTACGATTTCCATAGATTCGTACGGCCTTTTTACAGTTTGTATAATACCTTGATGAGATTGTTCTATTCTTGTAATCTTAATAGTTTCCTCGGAGAAGTGATCTCATGAAGCAAAACCCAGTCTATCTGAGCTCATAGCTGAAGTCTCTATGGAAATTCTTATTTAATTAAACATTCTGGCCACTGAGAGTTAAACCTAGCTTTTTTCGTAGTTCCAGTGTGGTAATTTGCAGATAAGGTTTCATCTTAATTGCTCCCTTTCTCCAAAATAGGTACTTCTCAAATTGACTTTCCACATATCTTTATCTGGCCTAATTTTACCGGGAGAGTCACTGCTTGCTCTAATACAAGACTATTCTTCAATTGTTACCATTATACTCATTGGCTAAATTTATTTTTTACCTTATAGTACTTCTTCGAGCATTTTCGTATAGCTCTAGCATATGGATACAAGATTTCAACAGAATGAAGGAGTCTTAGGAATTTTCATAGTGTTAATATGTGTATTATTTTTCATGATATTTTTGTCACGATCGTATCTAGGTATCAATAATGTATCACCTTGTCTTATTTTGCCCCTAAAATCTTCACAACCGGGGGACCTTTAAAGCCATAATGCGTGTATAACAGCAAAAGAATTCTTTCTTAACTCTATCTGTCTACAAATAACTGTGATTATAATTTACAGCAAAAAACCAGACTCTCAAAAAAAATATCTCTGATCGAATGTTTGTTGACTATTAATTTACATACCATTACCTTAATAATGATAAGAAGATCTGGAGCTAGACTATGCTGTTTAGTGGTACCCCAGGGCCCTAAATTTTATTCCTCCAAGAATCTAGCTGACATCCGAAAATAAATATTTATATATGGACGAATTCATTACTAATGAGAGTAATTAGAAAAAGAACAATAATAATTATCATTCCATTGTTCTCAGTACAACCCAATTTATGTAATATCGTTTGCGTAACTTTTATACTCTAAGGATAAACAATTCAAGAATTTTAAAAAGAAATCTATTAAGTATTGATTTTTCTGATTAAAATTTCCAATTTATTTGACTTAAACTTAAGTAGTCTTTCTTCAGATATTTTATAGCCGCCCTTCAGATATTGCCGTTCCTGGGTCTCTATTCCGGCCCAATTGTGGTCCCAATGTTTCCTTTTATTAAGTTATCTCGGACTCATAATATTACTATATAATTTATTTATCTTATATTATATATTATAAAAATTATTCATATATATTCAATATAATAATTTTATATATATAATATTATTTTTATATATTATCTCAAAAATATAATTATATTCTCTAATAATATATATACTATTTATATTTAATTAATATTAATCATTATATCTATATTGAGTCACATGATATTTTATATAGTTCATGGAGGTAATTCTACAGCATGATACAACATTCAAAATGATGAAGTATGATTTGTTTCTTATTCTCATCGGTTAAATGTTACTTGAATAATTTGCTTGCCCAAACCTTGGGGGCTACAGAATAAAGGGCATAAACAGTTAATTCCAATTAATGTGATCCCGGAGACGAATGCTAACATGATTTCGTCGTGTATTTTCTGTTAAATAGTTATAAGCTTAGTATAGCAAGCAGCTTACACAGCACACGTTAGTAAAAGTAGTAGTCGAGCTAGTCAAACTGTCGTAGTAAATAGTAGATAAGTAAGTAGTAGTACAAGTATTTAGTAGTACGGATTCATCTTAAGTATGCATTGTACATAGACTACCTTATACAATCTTTAATTAATATATTAGAGGTTTTTATACAAATTATATTTTATAATATCTTCTTTTTATACAAAAAAGGTAATTTATTATTATATATAGTTAGGACATGTTATACACTTATACAACCAGAATTTATAAATTTAAAACTAATCATTCAGTACTAATAGATTATACAATAAACTTTAGTTATTCTTATATGTCTAGGCGTTCAACAACCTACGCTGGAATTTGGTACACTGCTAACTAAGTCTACATTAAATTACAGCATAAAGAAGTTTGATTATACCAATTCCAAATACGTTGACTTGTAACCATTTTTTACATAGACTACATTCAAGTCGATTATCTTAAAGGAAAAAAAATAAAAGCAGAAAAATAAGATTGCACCTTATAAAGATTGTGTTAAATTGGGGATTTAATGACACATGTTTAGGAGAAATCCCTTGTAATACTAAAACTCATTTTTTTTTCTTGATGCAAGTTATGAATAGTCTATGCTGGGGCCAAGCCGAAAGCGAAAAAAGTGAGGAATATTGTTCAGTTTTTGATTTATTATAAAACTAAAGAGTTCGGACCTCGTGTAACATCAACTTACTTTAAAAACATTTATAACACTAAGGATCGCGTGTATTCTTCTTGGCATATTCATTAGTGAGGGGACGATCGCTGGATTGGAGACCATTCGTCCCTTCTCACTCTTTACCTTCGTCGTGCTATAAACTCCACTAAGAAAGCAAGAAAAAAAGAATTAACCAGCAACTAGTTAACAAGAGCTAAGAAAAATAAAAATAATAAGATTTGTAATCTTGATTCTCATCGTCATAACTGTAGATGAAAGAGATAGAAATGATAGGACGATAGAACCTATAGATAATAACAATAGGGGCAAACAAGTTGTATACTAAATATATGTCGATATAAAATATAATTATTTATTTTTATTCATACAATGAAAAATTAATGCTAATCTAATGATTAAAATTATAGTCATAAATATTTCCGGTAAGTGTATATAAAAGTTTTGATTATGTTTAACATGACTATTTTCGTTGACATTATCCAACACATATAGTAATACTTATTATAATAATAAAGATAATATACTTATATATCATATATATATAAATATTAATTATATTATTAACCTAAATACAATTTATGAATATTGATGATTTTAAAAAAAATTGAATATTATATTAGTATAAATATCGATATTATATTTATAAACCAATTTAAGCTTTTAATATTATTATTATAATTTTGTTGTTACTTATTATTAATTATTTTTTTAATCTTTTCTGTCTCATCTTTAATGGGTATTATATCTTGGTTATCTTGGCGAGGGCAATGTATAAACCTGTGTTACTATTTTCAACTCTACTTGGTAACACTTAATATCATCATATATTATCCCTTATACTTTAAATTCACCCTAGGTCCGGAAAACTTACTATCGCTTATTACGCTGGCCTAGGTACCCCTTTATATTTTTATTTCTTTTCTATTGCCTCATTCTAAATCCTTTGTATGGGTATCATATTCTATCTATGAAGCTTCACCTATTTTCAATAATTTATACTTCAATTCTATTATTCGAAGACGTAGGATTTGGCGTAGCGAGTCTGATGACACTGATTATATTTATCATTTGATTATTTCTTGACGTTTCACCCTTCCCTCTCTCACTCGACTTATCATATGCTACTATTTAGTAGCAGCCCTTAGGCGTAGTTATGTGACAGATCAGTCTAGCCCCTCCGCGCGCGGCGTGGGCGTGTCTCATTCCTCCGGCGTACGTATACGTCCCTAGTAGTGAATCTGTCTATACTCAATGATAAGGTACATACTCTGCGAACATCTCATGTTGAGTTGCTCTAAACTTCCTTTTCCTCCTTATTACATTTCACGATTTGAGGACAGAAAAATGTGATAGATAATGCAATAAATTTCTTAGTATATTCGATGTTAAACTTTATTTGCAAACAATTTTCAAAGCTACTATAATTTTTGGCGTAATACATAAATTACTTTTTATGCTTAGATGGTAATATAATAAATATCAATACATATCCTCCTTCCGTATCTCTTTCTCTCTCTTCTCTGACATATAATCATTTTCGCATTATATTCTTTGTAATTCAGCTTTATATTGAATTAGCTCCTTCTCTTTCTTCTTCATCGTATCAGTATATCTGTCTCAATGCATGCATGATTAAATTTCTTGCTAAACAGTTACTATATAATATGAATAATTGTGTTGCCTGCGTATGGTTCGCTGTGTTGTGGATGAAAATACACCTAAACAACCAGGCCATAAATATAAATATAATAGCACTAGATGACAAATATCATTAGTAATTGAGAGCCACCTTTATGTCCTGACTACGTGTGAAACTGAAAAATGTTGTGGCTTTGTGCATATCTTCTCTCTATCATAATTGTTTAT
>JABUQX010105591.1:0-7500 GCA_015478945.1 Trachelipus rathkii
GTTTCCACCGGAATAGGTTCTTTGATGGGGGCTTGATAGCTTTCCCAATAGTTTCTAGTCTGTGTTGACTGTGGTGGAGGAGCTGTCGGCGAAATGTATTCGAACTGAGTTGACGGCTGTGGGGGATCTGGAAGAGGGTTGTGTTCATACTGGGTTGGATGTGGTGGAGAAGTTGGGAAATAATAACGGGAAGACGATGGTTCGGGTGGAGGAGAATAATCTTCGGCTTCATCCTCTGATTCTGAACCGATTCCTGATTCGCTTTTGGGCGCATCTTCATCTTTCTTCTCTTCGTCATTTTCCTTGGAGTTTAACATCCTTTTAACCTCGTGAGGATTCCAAACTTCATCGTTCGTAAAGTCGAACCGTGTATCTGCAAACTTCTCAGCGGCAACTACCTTAGCATTGTCCACATGGACCGGAAAAGTCTTACCTGAACTTCTGCAAATTACCATCAATTTGTTTGGTCCTCTCAAACATCGGACAATATATGGCCCTTCAAACTTGGGACATAGTTTTGAACTATGATAAGGCTTCTTGATTGCTCGGATGAAAACGTAGTCTCCGACTTTGAATTCTCTCTGCTTTGCCTTCTTATGTTGTTGCTCCAATGTTTTAGTCGTTTCTTTCTCCAACCTTTCTCTCGCCAAATCTCTTATATTATCGATCCTTTCCGTCAGCACATCCACCTCATCTGAAATGAACCTCATTTTCTCTGGTTTATTTACAAAAGGAGAAGCATAATCTTCCATTTCGTAAGGGACCCTTTTTACGTAACCGTGCAAAAGGAAGTGGGGGGATGAACCGATAGATCGATTGTAAGCGGAATTTATCGCGATTTGGGCGAAACTCAGATATTTATCCCAATCTTTGTGGTTGTCATTGACATAGTGTCGTAGGAAAGACTCGATATCAGCATTTATTCTTTCCACAACTCCGTTTTGGGATGCTTTGTAAGGCATGATTTCTACCTTTTTTATCCTCCAGGCCTTGCACAAGTCCTTAAACACCTGGCTTGTGAACTCTTGGGCATTGTCGGACACAAGAAGTTGGGGAGCACTGTGTCTACATATGACTCTCTCTTGCAGTGCTCGGGCAAATTCTTTACTTGTCCTAGTTTTACAAGGCACTAGTTCGACGTAACGCGTCAAAACATCACGGAAAACTAGTATATATTTGGCTCCAGACTCGGTACAAGTGGGGAGTTTTCCAATACTATCAACATGGACGCGTGAAAAAGGTGTGTAGGGCAAAGGCCATCTGTTTATCTCTGCTATTGGAGGTTTGTGACCTTTTACTCTAGCACATGATACACAATGGCTGCAATATTCTTTCACCAATTTTGCTAAGTGGGGAAAAGCGTATTTTTCCTTCACTCTCTTTTCTGTCCTTATAGGCCCTCCATGTCCGCTGCCCAGCGATGCATGGCATTGGTCTATCACCGTGTAGATCATACTGTCGGGGACCTGGATGACATAAGGATCGCTTTGTGTGGCGTAGTATAAGACACCTCTAATAAGAATGTGGGGATAGGTCTTTGGGTTTTCCTTAACCCATTTCACCAATTTTCCTATTCTTGGACATTTTTCTTGTTCTTTTATGAAGGTTTCCCTATTCAGTGCAAAGTCTGTTCGAGGTAAATCACCTCTGTTTTCCAACACAGCTTGCATTACAAAAACGTTAGGTGCTGGGTGTCTACTCAAATAATCCGGCGGGATATTTGTTTTACCCTTTTTATAGACTATAGTGGGAGAGAAACTGTTTACGAACAAATTCCATCTTGCTAACCGTCCAGTCTGCTGTTTATTTCGGAAGATGAAACAAAGGGGCTGATTATCAGTGATAATGGTGACCTTATAGCCGAAGACCGTGTTTTTGAACTTTTGCAAGCAAAACACTACGGCCAGGCATTCCTTTTCTATCGTATCATAGTTCTTCTCACTTGCTCTGAGTACCCGGGAGACGAAGGAAAGGGGTTTCTCTTTCCCTTCGTCAGTAAGCTGGTACAACACCCCTCCAATCCCGTAGTCACTCGCGTCTGTATTCACGAAGAATTCCTTGCTATAATCCGGGAATGTGAGCTGTGGTTGTACGACCAACTTATCTTTTAAAGTGTCAAATGCCTCTTGTTGCTTTTTTGTCCATACAAAGGGGACATTCTTTTTTACTAGATCATACAGTGGTTGTGCAACGACTGCGAAATTGTCTATTAAAGAGCGAAAATACGAGAAGAAACCAAGTATGGACTGTGTCTCCTTGACATTCGTCGGAGGGATGAAACTTTTCATTGTTTCGACTTTCACAGGATCAGGGCTAATCCCATCTTTACCTATCTTGAATCCTAGATACAAAACTGATGACTGTAAGAAGCTGCACTTGGACAGTTTTACTCTCAAGTTGTTTTCTCGGAAAGCAGTTAGAACTTTTCTCAAATTTTCGAAGTGTTCGGCAACGTTCTTTCCTAGCACTAGTACGTCGTCAAGATAGACCTGTGCAACTGGTCCTAAAAGGTGATTTAAGGCCATTGTCATTGCCCTAGCATACGAGGATGGGGCATTGCGGTGGCCAAAGGTCAAGCGGGTAGGGCAGAATAAACCTTTCCTAGTCCTAAACGCCATTAGCTTTTGGGTTTCTTCCTCTATTTCTAATGCATGGTACGCGTCGAGGAGGTCTATCGATGTAAAAATCGTGTTTCCCCCGAGCGACGTAAAGATCTCCTCTATCGATGGGAGAGGATAGACGTCCTGGACACTGTAGGAGTTGAGGTAGCGGTAATCAAGGCACACCCTTGGCTTTAAACTGTTCTTTTTTGCCACTACCAGTAGTGGGGAAGAATGTGGGCTGTAACAGGCCTTGATATATCCCTTTTCCAACGCTGCATCCGTGTAATCATCGATGTCCTGTAAGTACTTATGGGGCAACCGGTACTGTTTACGGAAGATTACTTTAGGAGCGTCAGGGAGTAGTTCAATTTTAAACTTCTGAAGCGGGCAGACCGGGACAGCATCATCATCAAGTGCTAGTACATCATGAAACTCCATCAAAAGATTAAGCAAGTCTTCTAAGTACTCTGGCTTTTCAAGGATGCTGTTCTCAGCGTCTTCCTTTGACATCTTTTCTTCGATGATTTCTCTGTACACTTTCCTTAATTCTGTCTTGGATAGACCTTTGGAGCATGTGGCTACATTGGCTGACACTACTCGCTTGTGTCCACTTATGTCTGGGCTTCCTTCAGCTGATTGGCTGATTAGTGGGTAACTATTACCTAGAGTTATCCCTTTTTTCAAATGGAATTGTTGGTCACTCAAATTTATGTAACTGAGCACAATTCTGTTATTCCTTACGGGACTGACTGTGTTTGCAATATACAGTGGTCCTCTGGAGAGAGCTGGGGTCATGATACACTTTCGCTCCAAGTCAAAATCATCTTGAGTCTCAGGTCTAACCTTTATGTACCCATATGAGTTGCTTGGCAGTATAGTATTTTCAATCACCTTCAAATCGATTACAATATCTTCATCGATCATTAAAT
This sequence comes from Trachelipus rathkii, assembly GCA_015478945.1. NCBI lineage: Eukaryota > Metazoa > Arthropoda > Malacostraca > Isopoda > Trachelipodidae > Trachelipus > Trachelipus rathkii. Next base: position 3,533 of record JABUQX010105591.1, read on the forward strand.
GTTCATTTTGGTTAGGGTCAGGGTTCGTTGAAGCCTGTAAATTCTCCGATTGAGTCGAACTTTCTTTTTTAGTAGAAGTGTGCTTATGTTTTGGCTTGGCTCCTCTGGCCGCAGGACTGTGAGGAGGAGGGGAGGCTAGGATTTCTTCCTTTTCTGGCTCCGTTCTCCTTGTCTCTCGATTCAGCTGGGCTCGAGCGGTACCGTACGATGCAGAACTTCTTTTATTTCCCTGAGGCGCGGAGGGCCTGCTTGGGGGCGTTACTGACAAAGTTGCTTCTTCTTCCTGTGGGAAATAACCGTTTGCAACGCGGTGGGGATTGACTGACAGGCTTGTCTTCCTTTGCAATGGAAGGGGACCGTGCGCAACTTGTGCTGGGTCGACTGACAGGGTTGTCCGCCTTTCCTGTGGAAAAGATTGGTTCGCAACTGATTGTTCAGTTTGGTTTAAATGTTTTAAAGTTCGATCGGAATCCCTAAAATATTTAGAATACCTACTACTTTTTTCCCCCTTGGCCACTGATGGCTTGGGTGGATTCTTTCTGGGCAGAGGGGAGTCCTTTATTTCTCTAAGGCTCTCATCTGTGTGTTCTCGGACTAAATAAATACCATATTTGGCAAAGACTGGTATGTCTACCTCTTTTTCTTCGTGGATAGACATTTTTGAAGAAAACATATTCAAAGTGATGGGTAAATTAGATAAAATGTTATTCCCCAACAACATGGACCAACTGGGTTCTCCCTGCACCTCGCTCACTTGGAAGGTGGTGAGGTAATATTCTTTGTGCATGCGGAGGTACAGCTGCACCTCTCCTCTTAACTTAGTTGGGTTGTTATCGACCCCTTGCACCACCAGGTCGGTTTTTCGGAGCGGTATCTTGAAGTTACCTTCTTTCTCTAACTCTTTTAAACGCTTGGGTGTTACGAGGGATATGCTGCTCCCACAATCTAATAAAACACATGCTTTAGCCTCCTTACTGCCTATAGGGAGTAAGATGGACGTTAGTATAGAAATGGTGTCCCAGTTTGTATGGTTTTTCAACACTTTCCTGAAAAAATGTTTGGGCAACTTTTTTATCTTTCTCTTCATTTAATACCCACTTATCATATCCTTTCTTATTTTTTCTTCTTACTGTTTTCCAGCCTTTGCCCCCATCCGAAAATTTTCTCTGTCTGTTCTTTCCTCGGAGAGGGAGAGGAAGGGCTCTCTATCTAGGGGCTTATCTTCCTCTTCTTCTTCTTCACTTAACTCAGAGTCTCTTCGCTGGCCTTCTGCCACATAAACTCTAGTGCTCTTTTTCTCACCGGAGGGCTTGTATCCTTCTTTCTTCCTCGTGAAGGTCCTGGGCCCTCGCCTGTCTGTAGTGAAACGCTCAGGTTTCTGGGCTTTCACGCCCTTGTCCATATCAACTTGGCTGTTGTATGGAAGGAACACTTGGTTTTCTCCGGAAGAGGGTTTCCATGAAGGAGCATCTCTGCACCTGGGTTGCGAGCCCCTTTTATGATAAGCTTGGCACACCCGGCAATATGGCAATCCCCAGCGACAGGTTCTCGACGAATGGCCGATAACTTCACATGAAAAACAAACGTGGTTTTCTTTCAATTCTTGTTCGGTCACTCCTCTAATTATTCCTTTGTGTTTTCGTGGAGTTTGCTCTGTTCTTGCCTCATCTGTCTTCCTCCGGAAAACATTAGTTGATCTTATCTCTTCTCTTCTCTTATCCTCATATCTTGGTTTGTGGACAGACTCTTTATTTTTCTTGTAAGAGTTGTTGTACTCTGACTTCTGCCTATCTTCCCGTTCGTCTCGGGCCATGAACACTTTTGTGGTGCGGAGTTCCGGTTGTCTCTTGTTATCCATTTTCAATAAAGCACCTTTCGAAATTTGGTACAATTTGTCTAACAGTTCAGCTAAACTTATTTCCATATCGATGGTTTGCAATATTTTTTCTTTTAATCTTTCACCATCCCTGCGCTCTGAGAGGTTCTGCATGATTTTACCAATGATCATTACCTTTATATGTTTAGAATTAAACATTGCCTCCTTATCGAGGTCATACATCCTACTCTGATACTTTCTAAGCTTACTCTTTAATCCTACTATGAAATCTGTAAAAAGCTGTTCTTTCCCTCTTTTATATTCTACAAAGTCCACCCAGATTTCGAAAACATTTCTTCTATCCTCCGGTTGTATGGGTAGGACTTTAACTGGGCCAAAAAATCTTCTAATCTTTTAAACCGAGAGAAAACGGGATCATGGAGCAAATAATGCCTAGCTTCACTATCTAAATTCGATGTAATGGCTGATCTGGCAAAAGTAATCTTTTGTTCTTCTGTTAATGTGCCTAAAGCACTGAGCTTTTCATTTAATGAAACAACGTACTCATCATACTGGATGCCGTGCCAGAGTCTGGTCTTTAAACTTTTACCATGAAGTTTTAGGGCTTCTGGCACCTCAGGCAGAGCAGGTGTAAATAGATTTGCTTGGTAGACTGGGACTCCTGGTGTTTGAGGCATATAAGGATATCCATTCCACATTCCGGGATAAGAATACGACTGGTTAGGCATAGGGGTATACCCTGGTGGAATACCACTGTACTGAAAACCACTGTGCTGAAGAGATGGAGGGGGCACCCAGTGGGTGGCCACCATAATACGTGTTGTTCCCTGGTGTCCCTCCTAGAGGTTGGCTCGGTGGCTGAGCAGCCATGTTGTGCCCTGTTGTCCCTCCTAGGGGTTGGTGCGGTGGCTGTGCAGCCATGCTGTACCCTGTTGTCCCTCCTAGGGGTTGGTGCGGTGGCTGTGCAGCCATGCTGTGCCCTGTAGGTGGAAGAACTGGTCTCCTGACCTGTTCGGGATTCAATAATGGGTCTTCTAGCCCTTGTAGAGCACCTACGGTTATTTCTTTACCTTCCCATTTATTTCCATGGGGTTTCGGTGTCTGAGGGTCTGTGGCACCCCAGTTTATTCGGCTCTTTTTCTGTATGGCACCCTGTGCGGTGCTGGGCATCAATTGCGAATCTAGTGTGCTGTCCACTGTGGCGGTTTTCAAATAATAGGGGGGATGGTCCTCTCTCCTCGGAGGTTCTCCTTCTCTAATACCGTGGGGGGATTGCCTCAGAAGAGTGTGATCAGGATTTTGGCCAATATTCGGATCTGGAACTAGTGCTGGAGGGGTCCCTTGGGGAGGTGAGCCTCCCTGGGCAACGAGCACATCGCTACCCCCCTCTGGACCTTCATGTCCTTGTCCTTGGGCGTTATCTCCTTCATTCAACTCAAGATTTTCATTATTTCTCTCTGACTCCTCATTTGCATTTCCATTCTCCCTTTGGTCTAGATTTAGTCCATCTGCCATCCTTACTACTTAAAATTAATCACTAAAGTGGAACGAAATATCTTTAACGCGGTCACTTAAAACATGCAACGCGGTCGTTATACACGATATTAGCACTATTAGGTTTTACCGCAACACCTTAATATATATATATATATATATATATATATATATATATATATATATATATATATATATATATATATATATAAAAATATATATAATATATATAAATATATATATATATATATATATATATATATATATATATATATATATATATATATATATATATAAAATATTATACGCAAAACTATCTAAAAGGTAAATCACTCATTAAAAATTTGCATAAAATGTAGGATTTCTTGCAAGTTTGTGAAAAAATTGCCGAAGTTTTTTCCTTACCGACCGTAGTTATTTGCTACTACTTATGACTTCTCCTCGATGAATTTACTCTATATCTCATCAGGGATGAATGTTGAATCGAATTCATTCAAAAAAAACTATCTGAAAATTCAACTCGCCTGTATATATATATATATCTCCAAAAATGGTCTGGGGCTCCCAGGACCTTGGAGTGGACCTTCGCCTGGTCCTGCTGATTCCAAAAATATATATATATATAGGGTAGTGGTGG
>JABUQX010105591.1:15000-17500 GCA_015478945.1 Trachelipus rathkii
CTGTTATTAACAGACAATTATATATTTTCATTTGCCAATTATTCTCTTTCGTAATAAAAATTTTACTTACCAAAATTACATAAACATGAAAATACAAGGAAAGTTATATCATTGAACGTTAAAAATTGTTCCTTAGGATGTAATGTGCAGATTATTTTAAGACACCCACAGCAGACGACAAATGTGATTCCTATGGTCAACCAAACTGTAGGCGTAAACTCAGCTATATGTTGTAAAAAGGACGAGTCTAGAATAGAGCCGGTTTGTCCATTTGGCATTTGATACGCAATATACCAGCTGATGATGAAAGAAATTAATACAGAAATTAAATACTTCCTATTTTTATTTTTTTAGCAGGTGCTTATACAATGACGGAAAATAAAATAAGTTTTCCCATACTGTTGTATGTCAAAGGGTATGAGGAAGTCAATAGTACGAACTCTTGGCGAGAGAATGCTCACATCACCCAAACAAATATTGTATCTCCTATCTTGAAGCTGTTTAACCAACCCATTCCATGATTTTGTCGATTCGTCATAACTTCCGTAAATGTCGTTTTCATAAGGTGTCACGTTGTACCTGAAATACATAGGTTTCACATGTTAGCACCTATTTTATAATTTACATTTTATTTTAAAGAAAAAAATATAAGACATTTTAAGTATGGGGAAAGAAATTGTTTTACTTAAATTTCAGATGCTTTTGGAGATAATTCCAAATAGTTCCCACGGATCCACTTAATTCTACTTCACCATTGTCAGATATATCGATACCCAAATAATTCGGGGACTATTCGTATGTATGAAGCAGTAACAAAAAAAGCGATTAAACCATATAAGCTATAATAATAATAATAATAATAATAATAATAATAATAATAATAATAATAATAATAATAATAATAATAATAATAATAATAATAATAATAATAATTTTATTATAATAATAATAATAGTAATAATAACAATAATAATAATATAAAATATATTCTTTATATGCTCCTAACTGTTAATTTACAAATAAAGGTTCTTACCTTAACTACAATACTTGACAAAAAAACTTCAGATAAATTAGTTCTTTCTCTCCACTGGTTGAAGTTTCTCACATCATTTCTGAAGTTTTCGATGAAATCTTCCGATGAAGATGAGTTTTTCTTCCATAAAGATATTAATGTCTTATGTACGTTTCCACCTGCAATAGTTTTATATTGATCCGAAACTTCAATGCAGTTATTTTCCTTCATATAAGATGCAAATACTATCTGTAAAATACAATATCAGTAATCTGATATCAGCTTACAGTTTAATAACGCATAAGTACATATACTTCAATTAGAAAATTCACTATTCTTAAAGGTTTTTGGTGTTTTAACACATACCATAGAAGTGTTATTTCATTTGAAGAGTATGCCACACTAAAACACAAACCGTTACAAGAGTGAAGCGCATACTATACTCACACACAAACCGTTACATTTGTGAGGCGCATACCAAACTCACACACAATCAGTTACAAGGGTGGAATGAAAATAATGTGAGTATAATATGTGCTTTAAAGGAAAGAAAAGCTTAAGTTATATCTTATTTTATACATTAATAACACATTAGTAATAATCGTCAAAATAATCGCACGAAAGAATGGATTGTATATTAGGGATGAATTGTAATGAAAGTAAACCCGATCATCGAGTTTCTTTCTTTACATAAAAAAACAACAAACTCTATAACTCTATTTCTATAACTCTAAAACTCTATTAAATCTAACTCTACTAACTTTATAAGTGACTTCTTCTTTACTATGCACAAAGATTAAAATTTAACATATAAAAAAATAATTTTTCTTGGTTCAAAACCTATTATTTCATCATATGTATTAATTTTAATAACAAATTAGTAATTCAGTGTTAGTTTCTCTTCATGTTCCATTTGAAACAATAAAAGTTGAAAATTTGAAATGAATAATTTTTTTTATTTAGAAATCATGTAATTGAATTTGAATGGTCAAGTTAATTATTATTTCTGAATTAAAATACTATTTCATTCCAAAGTAGTAGTAAGCACATTTTTACAAATTTGAATAGCATTTGAGAATATATTACATTAAAATCTGTTATCATTATATTTGCTGTTAAATTATTTCCATATTTTTTAATTATTTTTTTATATTATTCCATGATAATTTTAAATTATTCTAATTACGTAATGTTAGAAAAACCAAATACAATTACCTTAAAATTTGGTTCAAAAAAAAGTTTCTTGATTAAATATTCAGAGGTTTTATCCGTTAATAAAATCCAAAGCTGCTTCTCTGCATTTTCACTTAAAAATAACTGAAAAAAGTGTGACAATTTTTTTTTTTTTAAATTAAACGAATATGAACCATTAACAAAAAAATAATAATAATAATAATAATAATGATAATAATAATAATAATAATAATAATAATAATAATAATAATAATAATAATAATAATAATAATAATAATAATAATAATAATAATA
>JABUQX010105591.1:22500-25000 GCA_015478945.1 Trachelipus rathkii
TGGTGACAAGAACATCAAGAATGAGCCTCGGTTTGATTGGAGTAAAATTGTATTTCCCCCCACTGCACATAAAACTTGGGTTAATAAAGCAGTTCGTCAAAGCTCTTGATCACACTGGAGACTGCTTCAGCTATATTTTTTCAATTTTTCCCAAGTCTCAGTGTCGAAAAAAAAGCAGGAACATTTGATGGCCTTCAAATAAGAAAACTCATAAGGGATCCACACTTTGCTACAACAATGACTGAGCCTAAGGCTAGAGCTTGGAATGCATTCTCTGATGTGGTATCGAATTTCCTTGGGAACAGGAAAACGGAAAACTACCGAGAGATTGTGGAGGAGCTGCTCTTGAGTTTCCAAGCACTTGGATGTAGAATGAGCATCAAAGTTCACTAATTACATAGTCGCTTGACGACTTTCCAGAAAACTTGGGTCACTTGACCGATGAGCAAGGTGAACGCTTTCATCAAGGCATTAAAGTTATGGAAGAACGCTACTAAGGCCGATGGGACACCAACATGATGGCAGAATACTACTGGCCCTGGATGAGAGACATTCCAAAAGCTGTGCATGGGAGATCGTCAAAGAAGAGATCATTTATGCAAATGTAACATCACTAGTGTCAATTTACATTTTTGTACATATTTTCCTTAATTTCCCATGTAAATTCTAAAAGGGTAATAAGCATTCACTCACATTTATATGCATTCACTATAACAACTTTGTGCAACGAATCATTAAATGTGTTTTTCATTATTATTGTATATTGTATCTTACCAAATTCTTGTCTGTAAATCTGTTCAGCTCTTAAAAAATTAATCAAAAATTTTCTGTTTATTTGAAACTGCAATATGTGATATCTCAAAAATTATGTGATAGAGAAAACCGATGACAGATTTGGAATCAGCACCCCAAGAATTACCTTAAAACCGTTGGAAAACCGTATGCCAGACAAATGTTGTTGACCAGTGTAATAATAATAATAATAATAATAATAATAATAATAATAATAATAATAATAATAATAATAATAATAATAATAATAATAATAATAATAATAATAATAATAATAATAATAATAATAATAATAATAATAATAATAATAATAATAATAATAACAATAATAATAATAATAATAATAATAATAATAATAATAATAATAATAATAATAATAATAATAATAATAATAATAATAATAATAATAATAATAATAATAATAATAATAATAATAATAATAATAATAATAATAATAATAATAATAACAATAATAATAATAGTAATAATAATAATAATAATAATAATAATAATAAGAAAAATAATAATACTAATAATAAGAATAATAATAATAATAATAATAATAATAATAATAATTAATAATTATAATAATAATAATAAACAAAGATAATAATAATAATAATAATAATAATAATAATAATAATAATAATAATAATAATATTGATAATAATAATAATAATAATAATAATAATAATAATAATAATAATAATAATAATAATAATAATAATTATAATAAAAACAATAATAATAATAATAATAATAATAATAATAATAATAATAATAATAATAATAATAATAATAATAATAATAATAATAATAATAATAATGATAATAATAATAATAATAATAATAGTATTAATCATACTAATAATAATAATAATAATAATAATAATAATAATAATAATAATAATAATAATAATAATAATAATAATAATAATAATAATAATAATTTTGTTATTTCTAATGATAATTTTTCTCTAAAAATATCTGTGATTGTTATAATAGTAGATTATTTTGTTTATTGAATAATGATTAAATCTGAGCCAGTGATGCAAAAGTATTTTCTTAAAACATTACTGAAAATTATGATACAGCCCAAAAATATTCAAAAGTAAATGAAATTGAAATATTAAAGTACGTTATAATAATTAACTATATTTCACTTTGAAAATTTTCCTTGTTCCTTTTGCAGAAATAGAGCAAAAAAAAGTTTTAGTAGTTTAAGTTAATATTTACCTTGTAAAAATGTTATGTGACGGAGCAGTTTTGCTTCCATGAAATTGATGATAAATTCCTTATACATTAGAGAAGAGTATAAACATTGGACTCTTAACAGCCACAGGAAAAAGAATAATGCAATTTGGAATGCTTTCAGATTTGCAGATAAATTCATTATATCTTGCACAAAGAACAATCTATGTTAAATAGTCAGTTTAGATAGAATGATTCGATTCAGAGTTTATGTTCCTGAAATCAATACTTCAACCTTCATTACGTTCAGTAAATTATTAATATGAAAGAAAAAATCAATATTAATTACGAAAATCAATGAATATATATTAATATTTATGACCTATTTTTACATTTGACCTGAAGATGCACAAATTTACTTTTCTTTAAATACTAATTTATCAACTCAATTTCATTATATTTTTCTATGCCAATTATTATATAAACTTTTTTCTATAAAATGAATTGGCAGATTGGA
>JABUQX010105591.1:27500-33132 GCA_015478945.1 Trachelipus rathkii
TGTCATTGTTTACTTCCGTTCCTGTATCCTATACTCTTGATTTACTTGAAAGATACATCACAGAAAAAAAATATCAACTTAGCTTTTGCTTTTCACTTATTAAAGATCTCATTTTACTCTCCCTCAAACACAACTTCTTCCACTTCAACGGCCAGTTTTATAACCAAACTTCAGGTCTCAGTATGGGTTCCCCTCTGTTCCCCATTCTCAGCAATATTTTCATGGAGTTATTTGAATATTGTTACATTCTTCCCCACACTCTTCTCAATAACAGTACATGGGTTCGCTACGTGGACAACATCTTTACAGTTTTACCCCGAAACGTAAACCCCATTGACGTCCTTTCTTTTATTAATAATATACACCCATCAGTCCAATTTACCATAGAACTTCCTTTTGATTTCACAATACCATTCCTTGATATTTTACTCAGTTGGAAAAATCAACCAAAAATACTATATACTATACTATACATAGAAAACCTACAGCCTCATCCAACTATATTCACTGGCTCTTCTACCACACCAAAAACACAAAACTTGCTGCCCTGTCCGCCCTATATTTGAGAGCATTTCGCATTTGTTCACCTCCATTCCTTAGTACAGAAACACAGCACATACACAGTACTTTTAAATCTCTACATTACCCCGACTATTTCATCAATCAAGCGTTTAAAAAACAAACTAAAAAATTCTATCATACCGAACCCGTAAACAAAATTCATACAACATATCTACCTGTGCCCTACATGACTTTACATAACATCAAACCGTTCATCCCTAAGAACATCACTCTTATACCCTCAAACAATATCACATTAAAAAAAATATATTGCGTCCTCCCACACATAGAACAAATCTTTCAAAACAAGCTGCTTACCACATTCCATGCAAAATGTGCAATAAAACATACATAGGAGAAACTAATGACCTGACAAGAAGAAAATATCAGCATAACATGGATCTGAGAAATGATTGCATCAATTCAGCACTTACCAACCATCGCAGAACTTCAAAACCATACCATCAATATAAATGCAATAAATACCATCAGATACATTAACAACGCTACCAACCGTAAAATAATGGAATCTTTTTGCATATACTACTCTGATAACTACAACAAGCAAGCCGGTGAAATAAAAATAGATCCTATACATAATGAATATTTAAAATCTTCCCAATATTTTAACAAATCCTTAAAAACAATAACCTACCAACTGGAACAAATCTCACAACAACAGAATATTTAAATTCACTCTGTCATTTGCCTGAAGAGGCCTTAATTAGAAGACGAAAGCTAGCAAAATGTTAATCCATTTATTTAGTAATTATTAATGTTGTAATTCTATTGAAAATTTTCATTGAAAAGTGTTATTAAAACCAAGGGTTTCTTTACGAAATATATATATATATATATATATATATATATATATATATATATATATATATATATATATATATACTATACTATATGTATATATATATATATATATATATATATATATATATATACTCTTATATAAATATCTTTTCTCTCCCTCTCACTCTTTTATATAAATATATAAGAAATGGTTATTCGCGACAGTCGGGACATATGAAGACTTTCTTTCTTCCCATAGTTCTAGGGCGACAGGTCTAGCAACCCGGTCCTTTACTTTTATGCTTGCAGAACTCCTGGACCAGCAATGGAATCTTATGGCCTAGAGGCACGATCTGCTGGAGAGCTCTGGGAAAACGAGTTTCGAGACCAAATGAAAGAAGATGCCAGTTCCTCTGAAAGGGTGAAACCCTACCTGAGTGCATAACTCAGGAATGACATCTGAAACCATTGCTGCTAAGAAAAAACGTTTTTAGGAGTATTCTAGGATTAAGAGTTTCTGGGCCAGAAGGAAGAAGATGCTGGTCCAACTGACAGGGAGAAAGCCCTACACGGAAGATGGTAAATATATATATATATATATATATATATATATATATATATATATATATATATATATATTATATATATATATATATATATATATATATATATAACATATATATATATATATATATATATATATATTAATATATATATATATATATATATATATATATATATATATATATATATATATAAAAATGAAAATAAAAAAATTAAAATTAAAATTAAAACAAAATTAAAATTAAAAAAATAAAAAAATAAAATAAAATTCAAAATTCAAATAAAAAATGAATACAAATTGAATATATATATATATATATATATATATATATATATATAACTATATATATATATATATATATATATATAATATATATATATATACTCTATATAAATATATATATAACTCCTATTCTTATATATACAATATACGCATACATAAATAGTTATATATTTATATAATATAACTATATATATATATATATATATATATATATATACTTCTATATATATATATATATATATATATATATATATATATATATATATATATATATATATATATATATATGTTTAGGAATACGTTCATGCAAGGGAAAATATACACGTATACGCACACGCACACGCACGCACACGCACACGCACACGCACACGCACACGCACACGCACACGCACCGCACCGCACCGCACCGCACACCGCACCGCACCGCACCGCACCGCATCTCACTTACTAACGGATAGAGTTTGCTACATGTGGTATCTCTCTCAAACTTGACACCCCCATAAGGCGTGACATAAACTCGTCGTAGACGAGGTTACAGTGGCCATCACCCCATAGGGGGAGGGTGCTACCCCCAAACCTGATATATTATTGACGTAGAAGACTGAAACTGGTACTTACCACTTTCATATAAGGTACCCCATCATATATGGAGTTAAATAGCCGTACACACCCAAAAGGGGGGGTCTCCAGCCCCAAAACCTGAAATATTGATATAGAACTACGAAACTTGGTATACACTCTTCATATAAGGTACCCACATCATATATGGGGTAAAATAGCCGTACACACCCCAAAGGGGGTCTCAGGCCCCCAAACCTGAAATATTAACAAAGAACGATGAAACTTGGTTAACACCCTTCATTTAAGGTACTCACATCATATATGGGGTTAAATAGCCGTACACACCCCAAAGGGGGTCTCCGGCCCCCAAACCTGAAATACTAACATAGAACGACGAAACTTGGTATACATGTTTCTTATGATGTAACCTCGATACAGAAAAAAAAATTATAAAAAAAAAAAATTAAACATTTTTTATTCTTTTTAAGTTTATAACTTACAAATTTACGTTTTTACATACCCTAAAGAAGTAAATCAGTAAATCAGTAAATCAAACTGCCCTCCTCACCCCTTCCGTGATCTATTGATCTATTGATCTATTGATCTATTGATCTATAGAACTATTGATTCAAGTCATATTTTTTACTAAAATTAACATGTTTTATATACCCTAAAGCAGTAAATCAGTAAATCAGAAAATCAAACTGCCCTCCTCACCCCTTCCGTGATCTATTGATCTATTGATCTATTGATCTATAGAACTATTGATTCAAGTCATATTTTTTACTAAAATTGACATATTTTACATACCCTAAAGCAGTAAATCAGTAAATCAGTAAATCAAACTGCCCTCCCAACCCTTTCGTGACCTATTGATCTATTGATCTATTGATCTATTGATCTATTGATCGATTCAAGTCATGTTTTCTATTAAAAATTGTTATGTTTTACATACCCGAAAGCAGTAAATCAGTAAATCAAACTACCATCCAGCCACCCTCCTACCCTTCCAAGATCTATTGATCTATTGATCTATTGATCTATTGATCTATTGATTCAAGTCATATTTTCTATTAAAATTATTATGTTTTACATACCCTAAAGCAGTAAATCAGTAAATCAGTAAAGCAGTAAATCAGTAAATCTGTAAATCAGTAAATTAGTAAAGCAGTAAATCAGTAAATCAGTAAAGCAGTAAATCAGTAAATCAGTAAATCAAACTGCCCTCCTACCCATTCATGATCTATTGATCTATTGATCTATTGATCTATTGATTCAAGTCATATTTTCTATTAAAATTGTTATGTTTTACATACCCTAAAGCAGTAAATCAGTAAATCAGTAAATCAAACTACCATCCAGCCACCCTCCTACCCTTCCATGATCTATTGATCTATTGATCTATTGATCTATTGATCTATTGATTCAAGTCATATTTTCTATTAAAATTGTTATGTTTTACATACCCTAAAGCAGTAAATCAGTAAATCAGTAAAGCAGTAAATCAGTAAATCAGTAAATCAGTAAAGCAGTAAATCAGTAAATCAGTAAATCAAACTGCCCTCCTACCCATTCGTGATCTATTGATTCAAGTCTTTTTTTTTATTAAAATTGTTTTTTTTTACAGACTCTAAAACAGTAAATCAGTAATCAGTAAATCAAACCACCATCCAACCACCCTCTTGGCCAGTCGTGATCTATTGATCTACTAATCTATTGATTCAAGTCATTTTTTAGTAAAATTGTAATGTTTTACATACCCTAAATCAGTAAATCAGTAAATCAAACCACCCAACCTACACTTCTGTCCAACCATGATCTATTGATCTATTGATCTATTGATCTATTGATCTATTGATTCAGGTCATATTTTTACTAAAATTATCATGTTTTACATACCCTAAATCAGTAAATCAGTAAATCAGACCAGTCATACCACACTGCCCCCGCCCCCCAGCCATGATCTATTGATCTATTGATCTATCGATTCAAGGCACATTTCGAGTATCATTTTGGATAAACATAACATAAAAACAAATTCTTTTTACATTGATCCACTAATATATGCTAACGTAACAAAGTTTTCACATTAATAAAGCTTACTTAGCATCATCTGAACTATGAATATAATACACAACGACAAACCTGACACACCTTAAACATGAATAAACTGTTAACGTTAACAAAGTTCCACACTTAACAACAGTAAAGTAACTAACATAGCATACAAATACGTAACCTATTCACACTTTGTCAAGCATATCTCTAACATAACAATGTTAATTTATATTAACATGGTGATATTTAACAAAAATTTATCACAGCATTGGTTAATTATCATACTGATCAACGAATATACTCTAACGTAATAAAGTTTACACATCAATAAAGCTAACATAGCGTAACATGAACTAAGAAAATAATGTGCAAAGACAAACCTAACACAGCTTACACACGAATAAACTGTTAACATTAACAAAGTTCCACACCTAACACCAGTAAAGTAACTAACACTGCATGCAATACGTAACCTATTCATACTTTTCAAGCTTTTCATGTGCGCTAAAAAATTTGAACTTCCTATATCCCGTTCCGTCAGTGTTTTTCCACGCTCACTCTCTCGCTCTCTCGCTCTTATTTTCTATTCTTCAAATACCTTAAAATTGTGCTCTGAAAATTTAGCACATAGATTTTTGCACAGAGACTTTTTGAATTTATATTTTAATGTGGTTTATATATATATATATATATATATATATATAATATGATCCAATATATATATATATATATATATATATATATATATATATATATATATATATATATATATATATATCGTCTGTAACTGGTAGGAAAGAATTA
>JABUQX010105592.1:17500-20000 GCA_015478945.1 Trachelipus rathkii
CCGCAAACATTATTATATACAAAATACGTACTCTACACAAAGTTCACAAAAATCTTATTTCATACAAAATACTGATACGCAAACTCATTTCATTCAAAATGTACTGTGTATGTAAGATTTAATTCATAATGAAAAATTTTTGCCTTACTTTTAAACAATATCCTATATTTATCAATCAGCCATGAACTGACTCTAAATATAGCTGCACATAAATCATGTAAATAAAATGGCACCATTTCTTTGTAAATGTTTAATATACTTTTATTCTAAATGATGTTGTAATTTTGTGGTCTAAATTCAGCTTTTTGTTTTTGTGAATTTATTAGCCATGCTTATTTTATTAAGAATTTAAAAACTTTATGCTTTCCAATAACGAGCTAAAATAAATATGCAAATACCATACAAATAAATGGAAAAGATATATAGAAACTTATCTATTGGTACCCCTTTCATTTCAAAAAGACTTCCACCTCAAGATGGTATTTACATTTGATGCTATTTTAAAAGAGATACTTAAATTTCTATTCTCATTGCAACTTTCTGTATTTTTTCCTTCATCCTGCCTTCGATCTCTCTCTCTCTCTCTCTCTCTCTCTCTCTCTCTCTCTCTCTCTCTCTCTCTCTCTCTCTCTCTCTCTCTCTCTCTCTCTCTATCTTATTTTTATTATTATTATATATATATATATACATATTATTATTATATATATATATATATATATATTACTACATATTATTACATATAATAATAATAATATTAAGAAGAAGAAGAAGATATACATATTATTATTATTATTACCACATACATATATATATTATTTATTATTATGTTATTATATATATATATATATATATATTATTATTATTATTATATATATATATATATATATATATATATATATATATATATATATATATATATATTACATATCTTTCTATCTCTTTCACACTACTCTCTCTCTCTCTCTCTCTCTCTCTCTCTCTCTCTCTCTCTCTCTCTCATTCCCTCTCTTCCTTGTTGCAGTGTTTATCTCTTTTGCTACAAATTTTGAAATATATTTGTAATAAAAATGTAGAAATCGCCAAAGTAAGCAGAAATATATATAATATCTTCATCTTTGACGTTTTCGATATCGATGTACTTCTTAAGAAAAACACAAGTCCAAATCCTCTAAACACACACACACACACACACACACACACACATATATTTATATATATTATTATTGTTATATATATATATTGGTTACATATATATATATTATTAAGTTATATATATATAAAGATATATATATATATATATATTATATTATTATTATTATATTATATATATATATATAGGGAGAGGTGTGTATGACTATATATAATTGATTTTGTATTTTTATGAGCAAGAATATATATATATATATTATTAAGGCTATATATATATATATCTATTTTAATTTCATCTACATGTCTGCATAAATGTATTCATTCTTTATTCCTTATATATATATATATATATATATATATATATATATATATATATATATATATATATATATATATATATATATATATATATATATATATATATATTTTTTTTATATAAATATATATATATATATATATATATTACGTGAGAATATACAGATATTTTTATATATATGTTATATGAGTTCAAGCTTGGCTCAGTGGGTTAAGCGCAAGCTTTGGCTAGGACTTCAGAAACGCAGATTTCTTTCCTCAGTTATAACCGTATCCTTGTTCGTCTACTTGAACGGACACAAAATTTCTTCGTTCTTAATTCTTCTTAAAGTAATATTTACTTAAAGTTTGTACCGGGGTAGTGGTTCTCAAACTTTTTCGATTCGCGGCTCCCTTGACTAATTCAAATTTGCCGAAGTCACCCCATGTTAGATTCTAAAAAGAACGTTTTACAATTTATAAAATAGGGTCTATTATTAATCATTAAATTACAATAATATTGCATGATTACAGCATGCCAAAAGCATTCCCAGGATTTGCCTCTGAAAAAAAAAAAAAAGAAATATATATATATATATATATATATATATATATATATATATATAAATATATATAATATATATATATATATATTTATATATATATATATATATATATATATATGTTAATAATTATATATATATATATATATATATATATATATATATATATATATATATATATATATATATATATATATATATATATATATATATATATATATAAAATGAATAAATTAAATTTACCTTTAATTAGTCATTAGTGGGATGGATGAGCCTGTTGATCGCCACACATTTTCGAAAATCTGGGAATCAGATTGGATACAGCCACCCTCATTTCGTTTTCTACATTGATTTTTGATCGATATTTAGTTTTTATTACAGCGACAGCCGAAAATCCAGCTTCGCATAAATAAGAAGTCGCAAATGGAATTAAAATTTTTTGAGCTTTACCGCTCAGAAGTGGATATTCATTTTTTACCGACATCCAAAATTCT
>JABUQX010105593.1:0-5000 GCA_015478945.1 Trachelipus rathkii
CAAGGAGAGATAATTGTTTTTGAGATTGGTTGAATACGTTATAATTTATTTGACTTTATTTTATTATAATATATTTATTTCTTTAGATTGTACGAATAATGCTTTAAAGAAGTTTGTTTCATTTTAGTTTCGTAATTTACTTATTCAAAACTTCTTTTGAGTTAGGAATATGAAAGGCAAGAGGTTTGATGATTTAATCAGAAAGCAAATTGGAGAATCTCTTAGTATACTCTTCTCAAAATTATAGGCAACTGTTATATGTTTATAATCTACTTTAGAGCTGAGAGAATAGTTCTCGTCAGCGATACCTTTTTCATATCGGGCTCTCCAGTATGGTGCTGGAGCTTCAACCCCTATCCTACTCGAGTGTTGCTGGTGGTAGGTCCTCTCCTAGGTAGCTGGCTCCCCTGATTTCAGTTCGGTTGCATGGTATCCCTTACTTCATTTCTGAGTTCCCTCAGGACCCAGTGGTTGCTGGAGTTCAATTCCCTATGCATTTCAGTGGTTGCTGGTTGGTTAGGTCGCATAAGGTAAGTATCTTTGACCACTCGTAGGCCTATCAGCCTTTCCGAACTCAGTGCTTACTGTTCCTAACTTCATTTGGAGTTAAAGGACTCTCATGTTGGGTTTGCATGTTGGTTAGTTCCATTAGGTAGTATTATATTGCTACTTATAATTTAGTTTCTCATTTAGCCTTCCCGAACTAATAGTATGGTTTTACTGGTTCCCAACTTCTATTTGTGTAGTTCCAGGAATCTTCAGTGTCTTTGCATAATAGTTATCATTACCTCTTATATCCAGCTCCAATGAGTTTGCTTTATGTGGTAGGTCCAATTTAGGTAAGTATTTGCTAACCTAGGCCCTTCAGCCTCCCTCTCGAACTCAGTGGTTGCTAGGTTCCTGTCAATCTTCATTTGGAGTCCAGGACTCTCAGTTGATGTTGCTGGAGTTCAATCTACTCCTATATTCACTCTAGTTGGTTGCTAATAGTTAGGTAAGGTTCCATTAGGTAAAGTATTTTTTTATTATGTCTACCTAGTGCCTTCAGCCTTCTCACCGTAATCATCAGTTTGGTCGCTGGTTATCCCATCTCTATTTTATATCTGAGTTCTATACCCTAAATTTCACTCAGTGTGTTTGCTGGTTTGATCTTGGTCCATCTCCTTATAGTAATAACGAATACTGTTCAATGCGGGGCACTTTCTTGTCCTCTCCGGAGCATTATTTTCTAGTGTCATTAATATTCCGTTATGGCAGTTGTGCCTTTTCTTCAGTTGAACTGGAATTCCGTTTATTGACTCTGTTGTCTTTTGTATATCTGTCATTTCAGCTGATGGTTTGCTTATATCTTTCTGGTCTTACGAAGTTTTCAGGTTTTTTTATGGGTGGTTTCCCGTCTCGATTATTTGAGGTCTAGGTTGTTCTAAGTATATAGGGGTTCTTCATTCTTTTAAATTAAATAAGCACTAAGTATATATCAACCGATTTATATTTCTCAAACCTTTATTGCTAACATTATTATTGTTAATATAAAGTATTTGTATTTTCAATATAGTCTCATTCATTAACGAAATAATAGTATCTTACTTCTGTCACGTGTAATATTGATTTATGTCATTAATCTTAAAATTACCTTTACTCCACTAAATATATATATTTAATTTATATTATTATATAATTAGTTATATTACTTATGTTGGTTTGGTAGTTAGTTTTTGTATACACATAGTTTGAGCTTTTTTTTTCTGTATTATTGGTCGTGTGGGTCGGTTGTGTATTATTTTTTATTTATATAGGTAATATAAGTAATACGATTCTGCTGAATGGAGGTTAGGATTTGGTTCGGAGGGGGCCTATGGGGGAGGGGTTACGTTATTGTTGTCGGTGTTTCAATTATTTATTTATATTTATTTAATTATATTAATATATTTAATGTTATAGCTGAGTGGTTTTGGATTTTTTTTGGATTATATTAGTTAATAATTAAGTAATTAATGAAGCATATAATAAGAGATTGACTGAGATGGTTATTATAGACTGTAGAGTCGAATCTTTGTTTTGTTAATCTTAGATAGATAGTGTAATTTATAATTTAATAAAAATAATAATAATAATAATATAATAATAAAAATAAATAATAATAATATATTATATTAAAATAATAATAATAATAATAATAATAATAATAATAATATTAATAATAATTATAATTTAATAATTAAATAATAATTATTAATAAAAATTACATAATTGGAAAAAAATCAGTACTACTTATAAATAACAATAATAATTTAATAATATCTCTGACATAATTATAATAATAATAATTATATATAATAATAATATTATAATATTTTAATTATTTAATAATAATTATATATAATTATATAATATTTAAGCATCATTAATAAATATATTAATATTATAATAATATATAATATAAATAATAATAATAATATAAATAATAATTTATTATCATATATTAATAATCAATTTTAATAATTATATAGGGGGATATGGAGAGGATAGAGGGATGGTATGGGGAAGAGGAGAATAGGTAGTTAACTACTGATATTAGATAGATAGGAGAGTAGCGTAGTAATAATTTAAGATTTATGGGAGAGAGTAGAATATTGAGGATATTATATTATTGAGTTATATATATATATTTAGAGTTTAATTATAGTTATTTATATGTAGTAATTTATGTATGGAGTGGAGTAATAATCATTTAATATTTATTATAATTTCATTTCTCAATGATAATAATTAGATAATTAATATATTATAGATAATTATCGATTTTTTTTGATAATTTTTGATATTATCATGAGTATAATCTTGGGGTGAATATATAAATATTGATATTAATTATCAATATATGAGAATTAATATAATATATAATGAATAGAGTATAATTTATTAGTTTTGTTATGTAATTTTATGAGGGAGATGAACTGAGTGATATTTAATAGTGTTAATGTATATTTACGATATTAATGAGATTTATATTGATTATAATTTATTCATATATGATATAATAATAATATATATAATTATCTAGTGTATTTTATTTTTCGAGTATATATTTTGAGATTTATTTGTAAACTTTCACAGATTGAATGAACATTTATATATCCTATATTATTGATATTATCATCATATAACATTTCTTTAATTGACATAGTTATTAATGATATAAATATAGCATTATATTTTATTCATTATATAACATTAAGGATATTCCATTAATTTTATATATATTTGTATAGATGGATATTATATATAATTCAGATTAAATTTAATATATTGGAGGAGTAAGTTTTATTATATATTTTCTTCTATTATCTATCAATTCAATAACATCGTTTATTTTCAATTCATTAGGAAGATACATTCCAGTTTATTGGAGAATATACAAGTCATTGTACTATACATATTATATTATATTTTGGTGTGTCATTATCTAATATATGTCACTTATATGCACTTTTCATTTTACAAAAATAAGTGTACAAACCAAATCTCAGTTCCTAGGTATGTGAAATGGGTTTAACATCAACTTGCCAACACAGTGTCTGCTGTCCTTTGAACACGAAATATACTAATTTAATAATAATGAGTCTAAAAATATTTAAAACCAAAATTAAAATAAAATAATTAAATATAATATACAAACTAATATATTATTAATTAGTTAGATAATGACATAACAAAAATAATAAATGATAATATATGTAATAATAAGGATAATTAATTTTAATAATAATATAATATATATATATAATTCATTATATAATAATAATAATATATATATATAATATATTAATAATTAAATAATAATAATATATAATATAAATATATAATAATAATTAATAATAATATTTAAATAATAATAAATTAAATAATTATTACTTGATATATAATCATAAATAACTAATTATTTAATATAATAATAATAATAATTTAATAATTTAATAATAATAATATTGATAATATTCTTACTCTAATAGACCTATAAATATTTAATAAAAGATTTTATAATAATAATAATAATAATAATAATATTAATAATTACACTAACCCAAATAGGAAATATTTTCTTTAAATAATTAATATATATATAATTCAATTTCAATTAATAATAATAATATAATATAATTAATAATTTTATAATATTGATTATAAATATATAATAATAATAAAATATAATTTATAATTTATTAATATAATAATTATTATATATAATATATATATTCTATATATTAATCATAAATAATTTTTATTTTAATATATTAATGTTATACTGGAAGGAGCTATTTGGGGAACACCGTCTCATCATTAATTCCCATAATAATAGGTATTTATTAATTGACAAGTTAATTATATATTATTTATATTATTAATTAATATTAATTTAATTTATGTTTTAATATACTTGATTTATTAATTTTCTATTATTAAAATATTATTTAAATAATAAAAATAATAATTTCTTATATTTAAAACTTATAAATATATAAAAAATATCTATTATTATTATTATAATAATAATTAATAATAAAATAAGCAGCTGATAATATGCTGTGATTATGATAATCCTTCTAATTAAATTCATAATAATAATAATAATATAATAATTTATTATAAACTAATTAATAATAATAATGTATATATTAATTATACTAATAAATATATAATAATTATTATTAATAATTATATTGAAATAAATAACATAATAATTATAATTATATATAATTATAATAAAATAATATATATTTAATAATAATAATAAATATAATATGCATGATAATGACTTCTAAAGATAAAAGAAAATTTAATTTCATAATAATAATTTTTAATTTATTGATATAATTGTAATTTCATAATTATTAGAGATTTATCATATACTCTATCATATTGAATTATTATATTTATTTATTGAATTTTTAAAGTTTATTATATATTAATTATTTATAATTTATATAATTATATAGTAT
>JABUQX010105593.1:12500-27500 GCA_015478945.1 Trachelipus rathkii
GTATATATTATATATATATGGTTTTGAATCTGCATTGCAAAGGAAATATCGATGCAATAAAATATAAATTCGTATTTAAGGTAACTTGAGTTCTATCTATTCAGTGGCATGTATGTGGGATTACCTAACGTGGACATCCAACTATAATGTAACAATGGATACAATAAAACGCTAGTCTTGTATAGCAGTAGCATTCATTCCAATTTATTTTTTTTTTAATTAAGTGTTTTTTAAAACTTATTCCAGTAGTTTTCTTGAGTGTTTCTCCAAGGTTATTTTATCCTTCCTTGTTTATTTAAATATTCAAGTAGCAATTAATTAGGTCTTAAAGACATTGATTTCATAATCAAAGTATTGATCACAAAACAGGTAAATTCTTTCTGATAAGAATAATATTGACTTGGAACGTGACGGTTTTCCACATAAATGCAACGAAGCCACGTTCAAACCGTTCTTTTATTCCACTTGAAGGGTCCTTCAGGGAGAATAGGGTTTGGTGATGTTTTAAAGTATAAAAGTCGCATTGTATTATTGGCACAGGCCGGTAAACTCATTCAAGCAGGAGTATCTAAGATACTGTTACAAAATATAGGTTTGAGAATCTGAGAAAGTGATAGTTGGTTGGATTGTCAAGGGGGCCTGGCCAAGGATTTGTTTATCAGTCTGAAGAAGGTAAGTTTTGACTATAGTTTTGAACGATATATTAAATAATCTTATTTTTCACGAACCAAACCATTTACAGAAAGACTGCATAGAGAACCATAAATATTTAAAAATTTGGGAAATGTAGGATATTTCCTGTCCGGGATAATTAATTTTTTTTGTACCCACTGTAGCAGTCATTATACGTTCGGGTTATCATTGATTCCTTGTTGGTGAATTGAGATTCTTGGCTATGCTGTTAAATAATTTGAGCAGCAGTGTATTCATGGGTCGTAATGCGTTATGCTAGAAACCTGGTGCTAGAGTTACTGAGTTTAGGTATTTTTCCACGACCTTATGACTATCATTCAGTATCAGCGCTCCCACTCTACCGCGGCAAGTTTGTGCAGTTTGGATATACAAAAAATATGTTGATATTGTGTTTAATATTGTCAAAAGTATCGTGAACTCAGGCGGGCTCTGTAAAAAACACGAACTACAAATCACTTATAGCCAGCAATATTAAATTGAAAAAGATTATGAGACACATCAACCGTCGTAACAGACCCCGCGAGCGACACCTTAATATTAGCAGAGTGCAGAGAACAAATAACAAAAAAAAATAAACGAATGAGACCACAGCAAAGTATAAACACCCTGATAAAGACCTACAAAAATACGAACGGTTTTATTTTAATTTTATTTGAAGTTGAACGTATATCATTTTATGCGTATTGGTGAGAATAGTGTTTGCTATTGGCAACAATACCCATTACCTGGAAACAATAAACTCTGGAAATAATTTTCAGTACTTTATATTTTTATGCTTTTATAAATACTATATATATATATTATATATAATATATATATATATATATATATATATATTATATATATATATAAATAATATATATATATATATATATTTATTAAATATTGTTTAAGATAGGCCAGTAAAAAATTTACAAAGTTTGAGGCTAAGCAAAATAGTGGTTTTCGAAATTCCCGATTTTTCACTTTTTTGCTTTGTGTTCTGGGGGGCGACAAAACACTATTTTTTCCCGCAAGATTTCGCAAATTTTACTATAGATTGTTTAAACCAGTAATATTTATATATATATATTATATATATATATATATATATATATATATATATATATATATAATATAATATATATATATATATATATATATATATATAATAATATATATATATATATATATATATATATATATATCTATATCTATATAATATATAATACTATATATATATAATATTATATATCTATATATAATATATATATATATATATACATTTGCAATTTGGTGGTTAGAATTTTGTTTTTCGCTGCATGTATCAGTAGGAAGTCAAATTTTAGATTTTGGTAGAAACGTGATTTGCGATTCCGTGCGTCAAGAAGTGACTTTGTTAGCGAACGAAATATTTTATAATTTGTTTTG
This sequence comes from Trachelipus rathkii, assembly GCA_015478945.1. Taxonomy (NCBI): domain Eukaryota; kingdom Metazoa; phylum Arthropoda; class Malacostraca; order Isopoda; family Trachelipodidae; genus Trachelipus; species Trachelipus rathkii. The sequence goes on from JABUQX010105593.1 coordinate 14,604, forward strand.
TATACAACAATTATAACAATGGCATCTTCTAATGCTGAATTTGTGGAGATGTGCAAATCAGCAGGTTTTTAATCGGGTAAGGAACTCGCTTGCGCAATTAAGAGAATAGGATGGCGGCAAGAAGCCGCGCTTAGAGCAACAGAAGGTAAACTGCTGCTCTAGAGAGAAAAAGTTGCATTTGAAGATGGAAGAAAGAAAAGAAAAACAGCTAAGCTGAGCTGAAAGGGAAGAAAGCTAGTTGAAGATGAAAGAGAAAAAGCTAAGCTTTGAAGATTGAAAAGAGAAAAAGCTAAGCTTTGAAGCTGAAACAGAGAAAAAAGCTAAGCTTGAAGTGAAGGGAGAAAGCTAAAGCTTGAAGATGAAAGAGAAAAGGCTAAGCTTGAGGCTGAAGCGGGAATAGAGAAAGCTAAGATCGAAGCTGAAGCCCGAAGAGTTAAGTTGGAGGCAGAAAAAGATGCAAGAGAAGCAGAAGAAAGAATGCTACAAATGAAGCTTGATGCCGAAGATAAACAGCGCCAACATGACGCAGCAGTAGCTTCACAAAGCGCTCAGAGCAGCCAGACAGTAGCTTCCTCATGGCCAATAAATAACCCGAAGTTGAAACTTCCCCCCAAATTTTTTCCTTTCGAATGGGAAGAGAAAAGAAATGATATAGAGGAATACTTGTTGATGTTTGAAAAACAAGCGGAAGCGAACGACATCCCTGAAGAAAAGCGAGCATTTGTTTTAGGGTGTTTCCTTACCAAGTAAGGCAGAGTCAAGTGTGTTCACAATAATGACTGTTGAAGAACTTAAAGAATTTTGAAGGTCTAAAAAGTAGACTTTATTCAGAGAGGTTTGGGTCTCAACTGAAAGTGGGTACTGTGTTTAAAGTACACGACCATGAGTCCTACGGAGATGACAATCCCTAGGGTGTACTTACAGAAAGATTAATTGAAGCTCTAAAGAAGTGGATTACTGCAGCAAATGTAAAACTGACACCAGATGATCTCATTGAGTTTTTCTCAGTGGACAAGTATTTAAATACCGTCCCGAAAGAACTCGCTACTTACCTAAGGGAGACAAAGAAGAAGATACCGGAAGAGATCATAGCTAGTTCAGAGGGATACATGGAAGCTCATCGGTTAAAGTTCGTAACAAACAGTCACGCACGGAATCACAATCACGCGGATAAAAGCCATAATAATAATTTTAGATCGAGAGGCAGTGGTTACTCTACGAATAGTAATCATAAAAGCAACGATCAACATACGTCAAGGGTAACAAACAATGAAAGTAAGATCGGTGGTGGAAGCGGCGATAGACAGGGTCACCGTCGCAGTAGCAGTGAGCCCAGGGTGGTGATCACGTGCTTTAAGTGTCAAAGGAGAGGGCATCTCGCAAGAGACTGTAGAGCCCCTCCATATTTCAACAATAGTGGAAGAGGACAGAGTAGTTCAGGCAGACAGAAAGAGGAAGAAAAGAGCACGGGAGCATCCGGAGTCTCTGAAAGCGGCAGTAAAGTCCTGAATGGTTCAGGTGAAGAGCCGAATCTCCTGAATGAAGTAGAGAAGGTGGAAAATGACAGATTGTCACACCTACCTGTGACTTATGGGATGGTGAATGGCTATCAAGTCAAAACCCTCCGTGATACCGGTTGTAATGTTGTAGTTGTGCGAAAGAAATTCGTACCAAAGAGGTGTTATGTGGGAGACAACATGAAGATAAGATTGTTGGACGGTACGGTGATAGAAGCTCCTCTCGCAAGTATAGATGTGGATACCCCTTATTACGTGGGTAGGACAACCGCAGCGGTGCTGCCGGAAGTCGTCTATGATTTAGTCATTGGGAATGTCAAAGGTGCATTGCCCCTGAGTCAGCCTAACCTCGCATGGGAGTCGACTGAGTGTCGAGGTCTTCGTAAAGTAGAAGACGAGCATAACCATAGAAGTTTGCTATTCCCCATCGCCGAGAACGCTGAGGAAGATTCTCATGAAGAATCTGGTCAAACTAATCATAGTTTTGGAATGGCGAGTTTGGAGAGGGAAGATTTTTACAGAGGGAAACCGTCAACGCCACAATCTCTGGACATCATCAGAGATGTCAAACCAACCGCGGAGCCATCACTGAACGTGATGACAGGGTCCCAATGTTCATCTAAGGGTGAAGAGGTCACAAGAAAAGAAGAAGTTGAAGTCCCTATAAAACCACTAAGAGATGTTGAAGAAGGTACAGAAGTACCGGGTGTCCACGTGACATCAAATGAAGAGAGTACATGCTGGTCTGACGAAGTAGATCATGTTAATGAGGATGGTGAGTTATTGAGAGGTGAGATAGCCGCTCGCACACGAAGTTCCGGGAAGAAGAATGTAGTAGCTGTGGGTGAGGGAGAGGAGATGACCCATAGTGAAGATATACAGGAACTTGCTAGTGATCGGGAGACTTTTAAGAGTAAGCAAAAGGACGACGTTACTTTACAGAGGGTATGGAGGTCAGTAGAAAAAGGTGAGAACAAGTATGTGGTAAAGAATGGAGTACTATTTAAAAGAGTTATGGAAAATCAGCAGGAGAGGTTTACTTTGGTTGTACCAAAAGAATATAGGAGTAGGGTGATGAAGATGGCGCATGATGAAGTCTTCGGTGGCCATCAAGGTGTAAAGAAGACAATGGGTAAGATCACCCAACAGTTCTTTTGGCCAAACATATATCAAGATGTAACAAAACATTGTTACTCATGTGATATATGTCAGAGAACGTGCCCGAAAGGCTCGGTGAAGAAAATACCTCTGTGTCCTATGCCCATCATTGAGGAGCCGTTTCAAAGAGTGATTATTGACCTGATCGGACCTATCTCACCACCATCTTCAGAAGGGCATCAGTATGTCCTAACGCTTGTGGATGCGGCCACGCGTTATCCGGAAGCTGTACCTCTTAAAAGTATAACTGCACAGAAAGTTACCGAAAGCTTGGTATCTATTTTCATGAGGTTGGGGGTACCAAAAGAAATACTCAGTGACAATGGTCGTCAGTTCACTTCTGATTTAATGAGGGACGTGACGAAGATGCTTAACATTAAGCAGAAGTTCTCTAGTATTTACCACCCAATGAGTCAAGGATTGACAGAAAAGTTCAATGGTACTTTGAAACGAATGCTCAGGAGAATGTGCAGTGAGCAAGGGAGAAAATGGCATAAGTTTCTAGAGCCATTATACTGGGTAACAGCCAAAAAATCGTCAGGGGTTTCTCAGCATTTCTAGACTAAAGCTCCTGTACGGAAGACTGTCGAGTCATGCAGATGTTTGCATGAAATTTGGGCAGTGAGATATCAATCCTGAGAGGCAGGTCACATACAGGTATGTTTTTGACTTGCAAGAGAGGCTAAATGAAACTCTAAAATTGGCTAGAGAAAATTTAGCAAGAGCCCAGATTTCACAGAAAAGGTATTACGACAAGAGCGCGAAGACCAGGAAGCTGAAAGTAGGAGACTTGGCTCTCGTTCTCCTACCGACTTCCAACAACAAGATGCTGATGAGATGGGGTGGACCATACACAGTAGTGGAGTTGTATGGTAAGGATAATTATAAGATCCAAGTGGATGATGTAATTAAGACGTACCATATCAATCTACTAAAGAAATATAATGTGAGAGAGGAGAGTGAAGAAGAAGAAGAGATGGACCAACATCGGGGAAATATAGGTGCTTCTGCGGTGATCTTAGACACCGAGAACGAAGAAAATATCGCTTTAGTAGACATGAATCCTACAATGGTACAGAAGGAGAAGCTGTCCGACACGAAGATCAGTAAGGACATCACAGATTCTATGAGGAGAGAGTTGGTGGAGATCTTAGAAAGGCATGAAGAAATTTTTACAGACGTGCCTGGCACTGCGAAGAATTACTATCATGCGATAGACCTCATAGATGATACCCCCATCAGACTGAAGCCATATAAGTTACCTTTCACGACGCGGACAGAACTGAAGAAGGAAACAGAGACAAGATGATCACGAATGGGCATCAATTGTCCTCCACGTTCGCCGTATCCAGCGCCAGTAGTCGTTGTCTAGAAAAGGACGAAAGTAAATCGAGTTTTGCTCAGATTAAGGGCCTTAAAATAGGTCACGGTCTTCGGATCCTGAGCCATGACTTACGACCCAGGACTTATTCACCAAGTTTGCCAAAAGAATAAGTTTTATTCAAACTTACTTAGCCAAGGGCATGGAGATTAAAAATAAAGCTGAGGAAATGCCCAAAAACCGGTTTTTCAACGAAGATGCCATTTCCATTATCCTCAAGCTGCATTCGGTATGGTGAATGCCGGCCGCGACGCTGGTAAGGTCAATGCGCCAGATTCTGGATGGTATTCAATGATGTTGATTTTTTACATGAAGGATATCATCCATCATCCCAGACCTGGCGCGAACACATATCACGATTGCAGACTGACTACAAAAACTACAAGGGAAGGATTCACCATCAGACCGACGAAGTGCGAGTTTGCTCGTCAAGTGTTGAGTTCTTAGGTCATTTTATTGGCAATGGCACTAAGGATTGCATGAAGACAATGTAATCAAGATCAAGAAGACAGAGCCACCTAAGAATAAAAAGCAAGTAAGGTCTTTCTTAGGGCTCACTGGTTACTACCAGGATTTTGTGAAGAACTATGCACAAATTGCAGCGCCATTGACTGACCTAACAAAGAAGGGTGAGCCAACAAAGATTAGGTGGGAATCCATACATCAGCAGGCGTTCGAAAAGCTGAAAGAAGCTTTAAGCTCGAAACCGATATTAAAGATGCCAGAGTTGGAGAAGACATTCACACTACAGGTGGATGCATCCGGCACTTCATTAGGATATGTCCTCCTACAGGAAGACGGAGGAATCCTCCATCCAATCGCATACGGAAGTAAGAAATTGTCTGAAACCCAGCAGAGGTATTCAACTTTGGAGAAGGAGGCGTTAGCGATTGTCATGGGCATCAGAAAATTCGAGCCATACCTCTATGGGAAGGAATTTGTTCTTCAGTCGGATCACAGACCGCTGACGGCTATGAACAAGAAGAGGTATGAAAATAACAGGATAATGAGGTGGTCTTTATACCTCCAAAGATTTCGATTTATCCTGAACCACATCAGTGGGAAAGATAACGTCATTGCTGACTACCTAAGTAGGTCATATGCCGATGATGCATTGGATTCGTCTTCAGAAGTCCCTACAGAAGAAGGAGCGCTGTGAAAATGAAGCCAATGTTCTATCATCATGTAAATAAAGCAAAGTGTACCAATTTGCTTCATGTTGGGTGGGCCAAAGATGTAATGCAGTATTACATGAAGTATATAAATTGTTTCATTTTTTTATTTTAAAATAGAGGTCACGTGTTGCCATCGCAATTGTTATTTTTTTCTTGTCTATCATTACAATGTAAGTGAAAGGCCCATCAAAATCTTAAATATGTTATATGTAAGGAGAAACAATAGCCAATGAAAACTCATCTTTTAAAACTTATTTTTTAAAATCTGAATTATCATTGGTCGTTGTTTACAAAGCTTTATGAATATTAATATTATTATTATTATTATTATTATTATTATTATTTTAATATTTTAAAACGATTTGTAAGGATATTGCGTATTACTATATATATGTAAATGATTTTATATATATATAAATAAATATGTTATTGAATAAATGCATTTTTTTGTTAAGGTGTGGTAGTTCGAAATCTCAATTTATGTTAGCTTTTTTGTCCTGATTGGAACGAAGGATTGTCGTTTCTTGAGAAATACTATGATACTGTAAGAAATGCCAATCCCGCCTACTCTTGAGATGGCTTGTATATATTTGTTTTTCTAAATTAATTGATAAATGTATACATTATTTTACTTTCTGTTTTTAAGGGCTGTGATTCGATAAGAGACGTAATCTGTATTACTAGAATTTGTATAAATAGTAAAAACAAGAATAATTTGCATCTTTTTCGCTTTCATTGTTGTTAACCCAAGGTGTTTATAGTTGGTAGTTGTGAATGCCTCATATATTCTCGATCAATTTTTATTATGTGTTGAATTGTATATTGTGTAACCAAGTAGTATTTTGTTCTATGTTTTATTACAAAAGTGAATGTAATATTTATTTCAAATTAAATAAGGTGATTTAATTTCAATGTGTAAAGTATTGTAGTTTTGTTTATTGTAAAGATAAAAGTAATTGAGTTTGTGCTCTTAAAGCATTTGTGATTATATTGTATTTTCTTATGTGCATTTGATATATCAGAGTGTCGTCTGCAATTTTGCATTTTGTAAGGTGCATTGCTTTGAATCGTTGCTAGATGTTACTGGAGGTATTGTAATTTTTAAATAATTTATTTTCTGAAGTTTCGCGATTAAATATATTGTGGTAATGAATATAAAACGTTTGTAAGTTTAAATATTTATTTGTTAACATATGATTAATTGTTACAGCCACGATTTTGTTTGTAATAAAAGAATTATTTATTTACTAATAGGCAACTCGTTTGTATTAGAGTAACTGTAAAGTAAACAGCTGATCTTGTATGGTGTGATCACATTGACAAATCGACATTTGTATTAAATTTCAAATTTGATTAATTTTCAAGTAAAGTTTTAAGATTACTTATCAAGTCATCCAGTCTGTATATTTTTGTTAAGATATTTTATTTATTTATATACATTTTTGAACATAAATATTTATATATTTTATATATACATATTTATGGGCGAGGATCTATATAAATTTAGAGTTAGAACATTTTGTTACTGTTTAACTGTTGTTTGCACATGCACATTGATGCACATGTAAATGTACATATCGCATGTATATATATATGGTCATTGATCTGCATTGCAAAGGAATATTTCAAGCATAAAATATAATCGATATTTAGGTACTGAGGTTCTATCTATTCAGTGTACATGTATGTAGATACCTACGGACATCTAACTATATGTGCATGGATGCATAAAACCTAGTCTTGTATAAAGCAGTACACATTCATTTATTTTTTTTATTAAAGTATTTTTAAACTTATTCCAGTAGTTTTCTTGAGTGTTTCCAAAGGTATTTATTTTTCGTTTATTTAAATATTCAAGTAGCAATTATTTTAGGTCTTAAAGGCATTGATTTCATGATCAAAGTATTGATCACAAAACAGGTAAATTCTCTGATAACGAATAATATTGACTGAACGGTTTTCACATAAAGCAACGAACCCGGTCAAACCGTTGTTCCACTTGAAGGGTCTTCAGGGAGATAGGTTGGTGAGTTGTAAGTATAAAGTCGCATTGTATTATTGCACAGGCCGGTGACTCATTCAACAGGAGATCTAGATACTGTTACAATATAGGTTTGAGAATCTGAAAAAGTGGATAGTTGTTGGGATTGTCAAGGGGCCTGGCCAAGGATTTGTTTATCAGTCTGAAGAGTAAGTTTTTGACATTTAATTTAATATCTTTTCAACCAAACCATTACAAGTTCTTTTATGGGAAGTCTTTCATTCTCTTTGTGTTGAGATAATGTTTATAGTTGCTGAATTTAATTTTACAAAGTGTCTGGTGACAATGAGCTGTAATGGGCTTTGAATAATAATTAATGTGTCATAGAAGTATGTTCACAAGTAGTTGGAATTGAAACCGGAATGGTAGGAGAATGGTAGAAGAATGGTAGGTTTGACATGGTTTCAATTTGAAAATTGTCATTGTTTTTTTCCATATTGTATGAATATAATTAAATTGGCATAATTTAATATATTTTTTGGTTGAATCCATTGGATTGGAAAGGTGTTTCAAATGTTGTTTAGAAATGTTTTCTCTGCCTGTGACTGAAGTGTTTTCGATTAAAGTAATCCCTAGTGTAGTGCAAGGTTGCGGAGTCGGAGTCGGAGTCGGAGTCGCGGAGTCGGGGAGTCGGTAGTTTGAAGAGGGTGGAGTCGGAGTAGGAGTCGGTTTCGTCGCCGCGGGAGGCGTCGGAAGTCGAAGTCGGAGTCCGTAATTTTTCAGAAGGTCGGAGTCCGGAGTCCGGAGTCGAGTCGGTAACTTTCAGGATAGAGTTGGAGTCGGAAAATTTTAATAACACAAGTTATAAATTGTGACTCTGTGAATGACTTCAATCACTTCATCAAAGGTTTATTGACTTTCGACTCACATCACAAAATGCAATTGCAAACTTCGAAGATTTTTAACCAGCATCTTATGTTTCAATTTAGATTATATTCTAATAATTCAACTCTCACTTATTCCATCTATATTAAGATACTGAAGGAATAAAAGAACTCCATGGTACAAAGAGAAATTTCTCTCATTGACAATGATATTATACTAGCTGTTGTTTATATATTGATCCAATCTACATGGTAAGCTTAACTGAAGAAACAACAAAAAACTAAATCTGCACTTTGCAATGTGGCCATTTGTATTAAAGAGTTGCAGGAAGTTCAAGAAGAAAATGATACATCTAAACATATTGTAAGCGATGAAACTACAACTATCTCCGTTACTACATTTCTCAAGTCATTCTTCAGAAAGTTCAAAGATTAGTAAGAAAAGCTTCTAGATATTGAAGAGCTTAGGTCGAAAGCGTCGTTGTTCAAGAAAAAGGTCAAGGTCTTTCCTAATCCTTGTACACAATATTCCCATAACTTTAAATAATTTCTTTGCTGCCACTGAAAGAAGTTGAAAATTTTATTTAACTTCGAAGAGTATCAAGACATTGTACAAAAAGCTGAAATTACTGTTATGCTCTACTCCAACGCAAGTTTTTTTTTTTTTTTTTTATTTTTTTTTTTTTTTTTATAAAGTTCAACCTCACGGGCATAGCCCTATTCAAGGAGGGGAACTCTCTAGGTAATTTCTCTAGGATCCGAACTAGGACTCGAACCCACGACCTTGCATGCGACTATCGTCGCTCTATCCGTTTGAACGCCGTGGACTGCTTTTTGTGCTCTCGCTTATAAATCAGACCAAAGAGGAAAAAATGAGGACCTGGCAGATGCTATTCTATTTTTAAGAACCTAATCATTCAATGAGTAGATGATATTAGATGTAAGTTCATGTAACTTATGTAATGTAGTAGTTTTATATATATATATATATATATATATATATATATATATATTTATACTATTATTATAATTGTATAAAATATATATATATATATATTATAGTATATATAATATTATATATATTTATAATATATATATATAATACATTCCCGTCAGACCCTTCCCTAAATTATTTAAGTTATCAAAATTTTTTGATGCTTAAGTCTCTTATTATAATTTTTTAATAATATGAAAAATAATAGTTTAATCAAAGAAATAAGAGTATATTTTTTAATTAATAGGAAAATGAGGAAACGATTATTTGTAGTTTGGTGAGATTTCTTGAGTTGAAGTGGCTGTTGTTCCATATATATATATATATTATATATATAATATATATATATATATAATATATAATATATATATATATATATATATATAATATACTAATATACTATACTATACTATATATATATATATATATATTATATATATATTAATATATATTTATATATATATATTATATATATATTATATATAATATATATATATATATATATATATTACTTTCTTACTTCCTCTTCCCAGGATTCTTCATCCTGTCAGCTGCGCAAGCATCTTTCTCCAGACGTTCCTCTCCTGCACTATTCCCTCTTCTCTTCAGCGCTCTCATATTTGGTAGCTGACATCTTTCCAGAGAGTCTACCGATTCCGCCCATCTCTTCTTCGGTCTTCCCTTTGGTCTTCTGCCCTGATGTCCATTCCCATCTTCTTTCGGCATTCTCTCCTGCTACATCCTCTCCAGATGTCTCAAACCATCTCATCTGCCCACATCCATCTCCTGTTCCATCTTCTTTCACCTTGTATTTCTCTAAATAAACTTCATTCTTATTCTGTCTCTCCTACTCTTATCCAATCATAGTTCTTAATATCCTCATCTCCGCGGCTTGTATTCTACTCACTCTCTTCTCGTTGTTGTCCATGTTTCCTCTCCGTATGCAGTGTGGGAGTGAGTATGCTAAAAATCGCTTTTTTTAACCTCTATTCGTATGTTTCTATTTCATAATGGGTAATACGCTTCATAACTAATCCATACTATTTCCATTCTTCGCGTATAAATCTTCTCCATTCTCCCTTCTGTAAGACACCCTCCGAATAATTGCGTATTTACCGCCTTCCACCTCCTCCTCTCTCACCATCATTCTCATCCCCCCTCATTTCCTCCGGTTACTGTTAACATCTCTGTCTTATGTATGTTCATCTTCATCCCTGCTTCCTCCAACTCCTCGCAAACAACTCCACCACCTCTCGAATCGTCCCCTCTCTCTCGCTCCAACATGCCAGAACGTCCGCATACATTATGTCCCCTTCAAATTCTCCCAGTCATAGGGAACATGATAAAAGTCTACAAAATATTTACACGGACAGTTTTTCTAGGGGGCACAATAAGAAATGTAGGAAGACGTGTAACTTTGATTCATTCTGTAATGTGTTTAAAATTTTTTGAATGGTTTTCCGCAGGAGTTTGTTGAGTGTGACTCACTTGCAACATTAAAGAAAGGATTGGATAGGTATATGGATTGTTTGTGCATCATATAGTATATTTCTGACGTAGCCAAGTGGCGGGTTTTTAGTTAGTTATTAAAGTAAACCGCATGTTGTAGCTACCAGTATCACAATAAACTTATTAAAAGCTTGTATGTGGTTAGCATGAACCTTAGCTAAAGATTTACTTTTGTAGTAGTTGGCCGTATATATAATAACTATATATATCTAATATATATATATATAATATATTATATATAATATATAGTATATATATATATATATATATTTATATATTATATATATATATAATATATATATATATATATGACTTTGTTAGGGAATTGACAGGCCTTAGGGTGGGTGTAGGTTTTGTTTGTCGCATGGGCATGTATTTGATAAAATATTTAGTTGACTGGGATAGTCTCGATAGGTCCATGTTGCTCTAACTGGTTCTTTGTTTCCTTATCTCTATTTGAGGTAATACTACGAACTTTGATAAAGTATCAATCTGAGTGGACAACGATATGATGGTGAACAGAAGCAATGAAGAAATGTTTTCAGGGAGGTGTTTAAGCTGTATGAAAATATCTCACTCAGGTCAGCCGCGGGGCTTACATGATGGTTCATCTTAAAAATGATTATTTGCAGTTCGATGGTTTTTTGGATTAATAAAGTTTTAATGAGTTGGCTCTTCACCACATAAGATATATGTGATCAGCACTATCAACGCCTCGAAGTCATATTTCGTGATCTAGACAATACTAATCTACATCATTTCATAACAAGCATTAGCATATCTAGTCATTGCTATTTTAGACTGCTACGAGTTATACCTGAGATTTGTAAAAGAAAATAAAGAAAAAGATAAGAATAGATTTATTCTCAAAACACAAATTGACAAAAGATCTCTATCGATTGAGGCGACACATAGCGTGGTGGTAAAAGATAGAATGATTGTAAATACAGAACCTAAGTTAAATGGGATTTGGTATCTAAAAGGCATTGATTGAAAAGCTTTGGAGCACGAGCTTTCAATGAATTCACTTGTATACTTCAAAATTAATCTTTATACATGACAAACTATAGTGACTTTTCTCACAAAACAGTCTTTAGTAGCCACACAACAGCACTTCTTGCTATAAGTCTCTTTAATTTAGTGCTCTTTGTAACTATTTATTCTCACCACAAACTCAGTTTCATGAATGTTATTCACATTGCATTCTTCTAATTATATAGTGAAGAAACTGCTCTTAAATCATATGATAAATGTGATTGTTTGTTTAGAAGGGATTATTTTTACTAAGCAATACTAATCAACTAAACTCATTTTCCAACAATTTTGGAATTGATATGCCAACAGAACTTCTATGCTTTCTGATAATGAATCGAAATTATAATGCCTCTAATGTTATAAATCAATCAAATTATGAAAAGATATTAAGGCAAATTACAAATTATATATATATACTATGATGATTATTCAAACCAGTTAGAGAGCAAGTTCGCTAGAATCAAAGTCCAACTTCTAATGTATTTATAAAGCTTTTTACTATTATTACCTAAACGACAATTTAATACCAATAACTATTTGCTATATTTATATTTTGGAATATAAAACTCTTGAATAAGTGCACCTCATCACATATTATAGATTGTTAAGAAAGTATTTTCGCATTTAATACGTCACTCTAAGAGATCGTGAAATCCAAAACAATATCATAACATTTCACACTGAACAATTGCTTCAAGCTTAAATCTTTTTTGGTTGCCAATTCTTAACACGAAGAAGTGCGAACAATCTAGCAGACACTGGCTTTCATAGCTGTAAACAAAAGCTCACAACTATAAACCGAAGGATAGATCATAGTTTGCTGTTAAGAGAGTCAATAAATTACAGATTTTATATCAATAAAATATCTTTTTATTTTCAAATTATTATCTAATGTTACATTATATCTATTCTCATTTTATGAATATCCCTTACATATATTATCCTTTTTCTTTAATAGTTAATTGTACAATCAATAAATATTAAATTATTAGAAGACACTCACAAACTCCTGCGGGAATATCCATTTCAAAATTTAACATATTACATATATATGTAGTATATTATATATATAATTATTACATAAATATAGTATTATATTACACGTCTTCTAATTCTTATAGTATGTACTAACTGTGGGGAATATTTTATTATTATAGTACTACTGTATATAGCGCTATATATACTACTATAACGTTATAATAAATATATCTATATTATCATAGCCTAGGATATATCCTATCATTACGAAAGCACTTCGCGCGT
>JABUQX010105594.1:0-18947 GCA_015478945.1 Trachelipus rathkii
TTCTTCGTTCAGTTTTCGGAAGGTGGGTGTTTAACCGTTTTCGCATTTATCGTGAAACCTTTCGCGTTTTCATTGCGCCACTTCACTAATAGGAACAATCTTGCAGCTTCAACAGCAGTATTTTGCCACTCTGTGTTTGTATGTCACTTACAAACCCATGAACATCTTTATATTTAATGAAAGGGTCTTATTATTAAAGAACCTAGGAATCCCTCTGACCGAACTTTAATTTGGGTGGAAATAAAATACAAAACTTGCAAAATACTCCCTTTAGGTGCCTGCAGTATGTCAGCCAAGGTGAATAAGTCTCCAACCATTCATAATTGAATTTCCTCTTTAAGTGGGTAGCATCTTCCAAAAAAAATTATAGGTCTTAGGAGTGAAATCCAACACTCTTTCAGTAACTGTTTCTTTTCTCAGTCAAAATCATAGATGAATGTCCAACGTATCTACCATGTCATTTTCTTGACTGTCATCTACTGAACCGCTAGGTCCAGAAATCCTGGACCATAACTTGACTCGTCATTGGTGCTGGGCCTGGGTGTGGGTTCTTCATCATGCGAAATAGGCGAAGTGGGATTGCCTCTTGTGTAGTCTTAGTTGGCTTATTGTAGTATCTTCTTCGTTGTCACCGCTACCATTTCCATTTTATCCTGAGTTCTTCCTTTTCAAATTTACTGCAAACAATATATATATATATATATATATATATATATATATATATATATATATATATATATATATATATATATATATATATATATATATATATATATATATATATATATATATGGTTATACTACTGTAAATCTCTGTCACAAATGGTCATAGGCTAATAATTTTACTAACATTCAAGGATGTTAACAGAAAAAAGAAAAAATTAAAATTATAGCAAACTATGTTGAAACCTTTAATTTCTGTGTTATGTGAAAAAATAGTTTTTTTTAAAATGAAGCTAACCTCCCATATGGACAAGTAAAATCATATGTTACAAAATTCCCTACTTTAAGAAGTAAATACAGAAAAGTTTATTTTAATATTAAGAGTAAAACGTACCGTATGAGAGTCTCCCAATATCCATGATCACAGTGGAAATTGAATAATAACTTTACACTGGGAATTATAGAGTAGCGTCACGGAGTAATTTAAATGCTACTTTGAACCTTAAACATTTAAAGAATTGAAAATCCGACTGAACACAAAATCTAGAATCTATAGGGCACCCTCCTCTCTCTCTCTCTCTTTCCTCTCCTCTCCTCTTTCTCTTTCTTTCTTTCTCCCCATATATGTATGTGTGTGTGTGTATATATATATATATATATATATATATATATATATATATATATATATATACTATATATATATATATATATATATATATATATATATATATATATATCGTAAACATTATAACAGCCTCCAGGAATAGGACGTTGGATAAAATAATTCATAGTGGAGCTCTATAAGAGTAAACATTTCTAGGGGCAGCACTGACGACACCATGGCCAAGAGTAGCCCCTAGTAGCGAGTAGTCCCGAGTAGCCTGAGTGCAGCAGTCAAATCTGATATATATATATATATATATATATATATATATATATATATATATATATATATATATATATATATAATAGTATATATATATTTAACCTATTTCTTTTATATATATATACTTTCATATATATTTCAAATAGTCCTAAGTGGGTTTGAACCTTGCCCTTGAGATGGTACTCCAGAGTGTTGCCTCGAGACCACGATTGGAAAGGAAACCCATCAGTTTACCTCTGAAAGCTTAGCTTCCCAAGAGACGAAGGCGTGTCTTGGACACCTAACCTCCGACAGGCCTCCCCGCCAACACTCGGGTCAGGGGCATCACTGGGTAATTTTTAACCGTACATTATTAGATATTCAAAGAAATTTGTGCAATAAACGCAACAATTATTTGTATAAAATTCAAATTCCTAAGTGGGTTTGAACATTTACCCTTGAGATGGTACTCAGAGCCCCTCGAGACCACGATTGGCTAAAGGAAACCCATCATTTTACCTCTGAAAGCTTAACTTCCCAAGGGGAGCGAAGGCGTGTCTTGGATACCTAACCTCGACTCAAACCTCCATTTCTTTCTTCCTTCCTCTTCCATTCATTCCATTTCCCTTCCTTCTTTCCTCTCTCTTTCTCTTTCTCTCTCTCTCTCTCTCTCTCCTCCTCCTCTCTTTCTCACTCTTTCTCTCTCTCTCTCTTTCTTTCTCTCAAATTGTATATATATATATATATATATATATATATATATATATATATATATATACATATATATATATATATATAGATAATCCATGTATGTATATACTATAATTGTTTATCTCTTAAGTGAGTTTCCAGACCAATAAAGGTTTCGAATAAAACTTTAATTACTGAATTATTATTATGTATTATTATTATTGTTATTTATTGTTGTTATTATTGTTATTGTTATTATTGTTATTATTTATTATTATTATTGTTATTATTGTTATTATTACTATTATTATTATTATTATTATTAATTACTATTATTATTATTATTATTATTATTATTATTATTATTATTATTATTATTATTATTATTATTTATTGTTATTATTATTATTATTATTATTATTATTATTATTATTTATTATTATTATTATTATTATTATACAATTAAATTATCACTTCATAAGCAGTTCCGCAGAATAAATATCAAATCTATAGGTGTGTTCCACTTTACAGATTCTTTAAAAACCTTGAATATTATTCAATCGAGTGTTCCATGAATCAATGGCTTGAATGGCTTGAATGGCTTGAATGGCTTGAATGGCTTGAATGGCTTGAATGGCTTGAATGGCTTGAATGGCTTGAATGGCTTGAATGGCTTGAATGGCTTGAATGGCTTGAATGGCTTTTTTGGCTTCAATGGCTTCAATGACTTCAATGGCTTCAATGGCTTTTTGATGTAAACAATCATTGGAAAGTTAACCTTCTAATTACAAGCATTTGAAAAAATTTATTTGCCGCAAGTATTTAGCACTACTTCAGATTATAAGATTTTTTAATTTACACAAATAGTTTTATAATTGAGGGAGCTATATTACTTCTCCACCTAACACGAGAGTGGTTAACACGCCTCTAAGATTACACTGGTCGACAAATTTTGGGAAATTTTTCGTAACTGAAATAGAATTAGATGAAACTACGTATTTTTCATGCAGAATCCGAAAATGATTTTAGAATTCTTGAATCACGTATAGTTTTTGAGTTACAATCTTCCAAAGTTTAGGGTAAATACCTCCAATGATGCGTATGTTGTAAAAAAGATATATTATTATATTATTATAAACTTGACTATAAAATTAATTAATTTTGATAGTCAATTTTATCAGAGTTACTGATGTGAATAAAAAATGTATGTAATAATGCATTCCCATAAACTGGATATATGTATTTACCTTAATTTTCCTGAAATTGTGCCACATTGAACTTTCGATAACTACTTTTCTTTTATGTTGCATGTCATCTCTTTTCAGGAACCAGCAGTAATCACTCATCATTGTTTCATCCCATCCTGCCCTGATAACGTTTCTCCATGTTGCTGTATATCTTGTGGATATTTTCACCTTTTCATCGCTACTGCCCCGATTTGGTGGAAATAATGTCAGATGAGAATGTAAAAGATGTAGTTTTAGTGACATTCTGCAGCCTAAGTTCCTTGTAATTAACTAGCAACCCCTCTACTATACGATTGCTATTTCAACTCGTTTGTTTCAAGGAAGCTGTAGTGAAGCTTTTTGAAGGAATTCCATGCAGATAGTTCATCATGGTTTAATTCTTGTCAAAAGAGGGGACACGTTGTAGTTGTCGAATCTGCGGTCCGACAAACGCCTCTCTTTCAATTTTGCGTTACTTAAGGCACGAAAAACGTCACTTAAATATTTAAATCCATCTCCTTCCCTATCATGGCCTCCACAAAATTCTCATCATCCAAAGTTTAATATGTAATGGTGGTAAAAAATAATCGCTAGGATCGTACAAGGGCTTATACTTAAACATCTCTTTTGCCCGAGGGTAAATGTACGTCTTTCTTCCATGTTTTTCGTACGTAAAGTTGCTTAGTATCCCGGCTGTCCGTTAAAATAAACAAAGAAACAACAGTGTTTGGTGAATCCTCCCTGTAGACCAAGAGGAGTCCAAAACTTTCAAATCACAACAGATAAGCCATGTGTGGTCATAATATTTAATAGCTTCAATATTCGGACATACTTTCATAGGTTTCCTTCATTCCATCAGCATGCGCAACCGGAATTGAGGGAAACTGTGAGTTATGCAATAAGACGGCTTTTAGGCTAGTTTTTTTGAAGCGTCTATGAATAACCGCCATTCACCAATCTAAATATGGAATACCAAGCTCACGCATAAGTTCCATTAAC
This sequence comes from Trachelipus rathkii, assembly GCA_015478945.1. Classification (NCBI taxonomy): domain Eukaryota; kingdom Metazoa; phylum Arthropoda; class Malacostraca; order Isopoda; family Trachelipodidae; genus Trachelipus; species Trachelipus rathkii. The sequence continues at coordinate 4,443 of JABUQX010105594.1, forward strand.
ATCGGAACATGAACATATTAAGTTACTTTCTTTGTAAAATATTTCTCTAAATCTGTTTTTTAATTTCTATATATAGCTAATATTAGCCTTTGATACTAACATTCACTCCTGCTGGCGTGAAATAAGATTTCAGCTTGCTGGTTTGACAAATTAGCAGGTCTCGTACTAAATTCATTTAGTTCCGGTTTGCGTAATCATGTGTGTTGTTGCATTTGATTCGTCTGGGATATATGCCATATCTGCAGCACGCGATGCTGCCAGTATTTTAGAAGTCACAAATCTTCATCTGATCGGACCTTTTCAGCAGCTTGTGCTAAGGAATGGTAGGCTTCTAAATCATTATGGGGACTGTCTCCTGCTGATTAATTGTCGATGGCAATGTTTGTGTTTTAGTTTTTGAATTTGAAGCCCATAATTGTTAAGAAAAAGTAGCGATCCTGTATATGATTCTTTTTGCTCCATCCAATACATCGCACTCCAAAGAGCAAATGCGCTTTTTCACCTTTTAACCACTGGGTTATTTACATAACATCTAATGCATGTTATGTGTGGGGGCCATGGCTTATCCTGGTCACCCGCGCAAAAAAAAATAATTTATAAGCCGTTTTAAACAATTGAGTGATTGGTTTCCTTTGACTTTTCGTAGTATATTCTCTACATACTTAGCAAAAGACATTCGGAGAATTTATACAAACACGTTTGGTACTCATACTTTTTTAAATATATAGTCTATACCAAAGCAAAATTAACATTATGCGCTGTAATGATAATATATTATATATATATATATATATAATATATATATATAATATATATATATATATATAATATATATATTATATAATTAGTATAATATATATATATATATTAAAAAGACTAACAACACACAGACACGCACTTTACAGCTGAAAAATCAACTCTGTAAATGATTACCCCTAACACCAAGAAAGATTATACTATTTAACGATTTTTGTGTATCGAAGCATGACTCATGTATGACTCATAACAGACATTGTGACGTGAATACGTCTTTCGAATACGATCATCGATTCAGGACAACTAATACTACATAGAACACCTATTCCCGTTTTAGTTCCAAAATCATTGTTGACCAGTGTAATTAATATAAAAGAATAATAATCATTCAAATGCATCCATATTTGGGGTCAGTCGAAAATGCGCACAAACATAGAAAATATGTCAATGACTAAAAATAATAAAAAGAAATATATAATTACAATGACATTCAAATGTATGCCTATCTCCTTATGTCCTTAGACATAAGCACACATTCAAACATTGGAATGTAAAATATTACAAAATATAAAACGGTATATAAACAAAATTCAAAATATTATACAATGAAAGGTACATTCAAAAATAAGCATATTTGGTTATATCTGTTAGATATAAGCAAATATAAAAACATTTGAATGCAAGAAAATACAAATGTTATATAAAATATTAGAGATGTCGTATATAAGTTGCTAGGAGAATGTCACGTGACGATGAAACGTGGAATTTTGATATTGGTAAGAAGATTAAGTCCATACTTGAATATCGTGCTCCATATAGGCCAAAATTGTGCGTCTTTATTTGAAAGAGAAGCTCTAACACTTGGATGAAACAAACTTATGGAAATCTTGAAAAAGAACTTGTTGCAAATCTGGTTTGGTGTAAAATTTAATGCTCTACAGCCACCACATGGGTGTCACTCACCTGGAGTAATTTTGAAACGAGATGAAGTGGTGACGACCAGGGGGGATTAAGAAAGTGGAAGGATATCAGTTCAGTTTTTGCAATTGTAAATTCTTCATTTGTAAAAAAAATGGGAGATGGTACTGAATTATTTAGAATTCGAAAAAGAGCCTGAAGGTTTGTAGTGGAATTCAAAATGAGTTTCAGACCATAATCCAAGATTAATTGAGAATGAAAAAAGAGATCCATATCGTTCATGTCACCTCTTCTTTGAGTTTTTCCTGATTTGGATTTTTAGTATTGTTTGTTTTTTGCTCTTCTTTTTTTTTCATTTTAGTGTTCTTTTGGAGACGAACGTTTCTTGTTGAAGATGAAGGAGTTAGTAAGAGAGAGTGAAAGTATTCAATTCTTCGTTGTTTGGCATCGTTATAAGTAGTTACTGGTGAATTGTTGATGGGTTATAGAAGGCGCTAAGGTGTTTTGGACTTCCGGGGTTATCAATATATAGGGATCCTTTTTAAGTTCTTTGAAGTTTCTTGGTATTAGGCCTATATATTAGTTAGATAAAATGATTCAATCATGAAACAAGGATGATTTATTCAAAAAACTATAAATAACAACAGTCTCCCCTTTTTGAGATTCTCTCTTATTTTTCTTGCGCAAGTTCAATGAGCAGTCACGTCCTTTCTGTGTTAACCGCCTTGCCAACTTGGTTCTTTTGAAAATCTTTGCATAATTTGAGATTCGATTGTTCTGCTTGTGTGAGGACTTATGCCTGAGAGTTTTACCTTCACTGTCTGAAAGTTTGGTTTTTCTTGTAATTCTATTCTGTCTTCTTTGAGATAGCCAAATGGATAGTGAGTCCGAGTGAATAGATGAGACGACAGCGGGAGAAGGTAAGTTGGAGAGAATGCTCAGTACGCAACGGGGAAAGCTTTTACACATATTGCTAACTACTTATGTCGAAAAAAAATTTTACGTCAAATAATTTGTGCATAAATATAACATAAATATCCGCTTGTAAATTTTTGAACAGTCGTCTATGGTTCTTTAGAGTTCAAGCTATCTGAGGGCAAGGGGGACTGAAATGTTATTTTTTACATAAAGTAAATTTACTTATATACTAATTAAAATTTATTGCCGCTACTGTAACATTTCTTGAACTTAAAACATATAGTATTATAACATTAACAACATAAATTAATATAGAATATAAAATATAATAATTATTTCATTTATAATGAGCGCTTTAAACGCCCAAAAAATATCAATATTGGAGTCTGCAAGTTTGAAAGGGATGTGTTTCGTGATAAACGTGATCTTTCCAATTTGAAGAAAATTAGTTTTTACTCTCTAATATTCACAATACACCCTAATTATAAATAATCCTTGATTTTCTTCGGTATTTTTACTGGGAGGTTGATTTAATACATATCAGAGGATTTTTTTTATTCCTTGTTCGATAGTTCATTTTTTCTGGATTTATCCCCTTTAATTTATCTACTTGATAGTTCGTCCCTGCAGCAAGTATTATCTTCAAAACAATGAACTTCTGCCCTTCTCCGAAGATTTGAAGTTCTTTTTTGATGTTTTCCTTCTCCATTTTCAGTGATTTTTTTTTTTTTTTTTTTTTTTTTGTAACTTCATTTTGGTTAGTTCCAATCCATAATTTCCTATCTTTTCTACTCCAATCCTTTCTTTCAATTTCTGCGAACGCTAAACTGATTTATTTGATGCTATTTTCCAGAATGGATTTCAACTTCAAGTTTTGCATCGGGTAAATTTCTGATTACCAAATCAAAAAATTGCATCCAGTCAAATATCATCGGTTAACTTAAACTTTCTCGTTTGACTCTGATAACAAGCACGTATCAGCCTCATTCTCGGTGATACTCAAATCATAATTTTCCTGAATTTTTCTGCTGCCTTAATTTTATTCTTACAAATCCTTATTGTTTCTATAACCTAGCCTAAAGCTATACCTATCATAAGCTCGATACGAGTTTTCTTGAATTGTGCCATTTGAACGGCAATTCGCTCCTTGTGAGTAAGCTTGTTGGATTTATAGCATCTCGTCGGTCGGTGAAAGTTTAACCGGCACATTCAATACAAAGTCTTTCTTCTCTTCCTCTTCTTTATTTCGTTAGTCGGTCTTTAGTGCAACAACTAGCATGGAAACGATTAAATTTTGGCTTCCGTACCCAATACAGATATTTCTTTTTACATGAAGAAAGTTCCTTCAGGATAAAATTCATAAATTGTTCCATGATAAAGAAATTCTTAACTCCTTTATTAGTTTTATGAGCTTGCGACAACTCACTTAACTTCACAAGGTATAAAATCAATATTTTAACATATTGTGCAGGACTTTTCTGCTTCCAGAGTTCTTTCAAGGAATTTCCTTCTATAAATATTCTCCGTCAAGTTGTACCTGAAAATAATAGCTTCTTTCAGCTTAATATAATATTAGCGTCTTCATGCGCTAATTCGAATACGCATCTAAGACCATTTCCGCTAACAGAGCACTAGCGTGTATTTTCCAAGTTCCTGCTTCCCAATTACTGTTATTTGCGAAGCACTCAAATATTCCATGTTAACGATCTATCTTATCTTTCCCTTCCACGATAGCTGGAAGCTTCGACACTTTCGTTCTCGTTTCAGATGATTCTGAAGTCCCAACATTTTCTCTTGTCTGAGCCTCAAGTTCGAATCTCTTAAGATGAAATTCACTGCCTTTTTCTGTTCCTACCACTCGAAGTTCTTCTGTTTCCTTTTCTGCGGCTCTTTCTGCTTATTCATTGGGTCTAATTTTTTTCATGAAATCCGTGGTTTCTTTGGCTTTTAAACCAGTTTCTTTGCATAGTTTGAACATTGCGTCGAAGTCCATTCCTAGATATATACTATAAGATGAGTCTTCTGGGCAAGGCTCACGAATAATTCTCAAGTATTCTTTAATTACTTTCCACTTTTTCTTAAAAGCTTTCTGAATAGGCAAGCCAAATAATTCTATTCCTGGGACAGGACCCCAAATAATTGTCTTCGTGAGTCAAAGAGGCTAAGGAGGCAGTCAATAAAATTATTATAACCATAAGTAAATATTCTATGTGACAATCCCGGAGTTCTTGAGAGTATCACTTGGAAGCCTTTTAGAAGTTTCTTTTGGTGAACATTTCTTAGAGAAGAAGAATTTTGCACATCAAGGTAACTCAGTGAGAAAGTGACTCAAGTAATTGTTTGCTTTATTATCATTGAAATAATAGATATATTTACATCAAATTAAATTACTTATAAATAATTTTAAGTTACCTATTCTACCAGTGAAGGCTTCTCTTGCTTTTCTTTCTCTTAATTATAGAACACCAAAAAAAATATTAACGATAATTAATCCACAATAAAAATGTAAAACATTAATAAATTTTAAATGAAGGACTTCATCAGCTCCTAAAATATCAAAATAAAACTCCGTAAGTTTGCAAGGGAGGTATTTCATGATATTTATATATATATATATATATATATATATTATATATATATAAAATATATATATATATATAATATATATTATATATATATTATTATATATATTAATATATATATATAATGATAATAAAATATTATATATATACTTATATATATATATTTAGTATATATATATATAATATATATACATATATATATATATATATATATATATTTATATATAGTATATATTATATATATCTATATATTAATATTATATAATAATATATAATATATATATATATATATAAATATATATTATATATGATATAATAGTATATATATATATATATATTATATAAGTTCACGTTTTAGTAGTGGGTTAGAAGCGAGCATTTTGGCGTCCAAATTAAGAACGCGATTCCTCTGGTATGGTTTCCGAATCTCGTTGGCTAAGTGACGGACACAAAAAATTGTTCGTTAGTAACGGAGATTTCTGAAGATTTCACGTACTGCAGTTTACGCATAGTGTAGTTACACTATCTCAATACACACACATCACTACAACATAGCCAACACATAAAACAGAACAATCTATTCACATGACAAATCACTCTTCTCATGCTTTCGCATTAGAAGACAGCGAATTAGGATTCGAACCCCGCCTGGGGCAAGCACTCCGATGCGTTGCGCTGCAAGGCAGGGCTTGCTTCGGGCCCTAATATCTTTGCTTCTTTTCCACTTGGTCAGAAACCATTACTAATATTTCCCTGACATTCCGATCTCGGGGTTGAAGTTATTTCCGATTTCGGGATTGAAAAACATAATATGTATATATATATTATAACATATATAGTATACTTATATATATAATATATATATATATATATATATAGTATATATATATATATATATATATATATATTATATATATATATTATATATATATATTATATATATATATATATATATAATATATATATATATATGATAATATATAAATTATATATATATAGTATGGTTAAATTTTTTCCATACTTTTAGTAAAGTATGTGCGTTAGTAATCTTTTTAACCCTATATACTTAATATATATATAATATAATATATATATAATATATATCTTTAATTATATATATATATATATATACTATATAAATATATTAATTATATATTATATAATATATATATATATATATATATATATATATTATATATATATATATATATATATATATATTGATGTATATCTCATAAATTTTTATAACTTTGTAAATTATATATTCTGTGTATTATTTTGTTATGTTTATTCCCGAAATTGGAGATAATCTCATCCGGATGAAATTGGTCAGGGAAAGTTATTTGTTATGGTGATCTGACCAAGTGACAAAGAGCGAAAGATATCTTTAGGCCGATAGCAAGCCCTGCCTCAGCGCAACGCAAGTCGGAGTGCTTGCCACCGCAGGCGTGGTTTCGCATCCTAATACGTGGTTTCCTATGCAAAAAGTATGAGAAGAATGATTTGAATGAGAATAGATTGTTCTGTTGTATGTGTCTGCTATGTTTGTAGTGATGTTGTGTGTATTGAGATTAGTGTATACACCTAGTGCCGTAACTCAGTACGTGAATCTTGCAGAAAATCTCGTACTAACGACAATTTTTTGTGTCCGTTCATGTAGCCGAACGAGATTGAAACATTAACCGAGGGAATCCGCGTTCTTAAGGTGAGCCAAACGCTCGCTTAACCACTGGCTAAACGTGAATATATATTATAATATATAGTTATCTATATATATATATATATATATATATATATATATATATATATACTATATATATATATATAAATATATAATATATAATATATATATATATATATATATATATATATATATATATAGATATATATAATATATATATATATATATATATATATATATATATATATATACATATATAGATTTTATCTATATATATATTTTATATCTATATATATATATATATATATATATATATATATATATATATATATATATATTTATATATATATATATATATACTATATATATATATATATATATATATAATTATATAGATATCATGAAATACCTCCCTTTGCAAACTTACGGATTTTTATTTTGATATTTTAGAGCTGATGAGATCCTTCATTAAAATTTATTAATGTTTACATTTTATTGTGATTAATTTATTCCGTTATATATATTTAATGTGCTTCTTATTAAGAGCAAGAAAATAAGAAATTAGAAGGTCGAGAGGCTTTCACTCTTTTCATTGATTTTTGCAAGTAATTTAATTTGATGTAATATATCTATATTTCATGAATATAGAAGAGAACATGTTACTTGAGTTCCCTTTCTCACTGAGTTACTTGAGTGCAAATTTTACTAAAGAAATGTTAACAAAGAAACTTCTAAAAGGCTTCCAAGTGATACTCTCAAGAACTCCGGGATTGTCACATAGAATATTTACTTATGGTTATAATAATTTATTTGACCTGCTCGGGATAGCTTCTGAAAGTGAATCGAAGACAATTATTTGGGGTCCTGTCCCAGGAATAGAATTATTTGGCTTGCCTATTCAGAAAGCTTTTAAGAAAAAGTGGAAAGTAATTAAAGAATACTTGAGAATTATTCGTGAGCCTTGCCCAGAAGACTCATCTTATAGTATATATCTAGGAATGGACTTCGACGCAATGTTCAAACTATGCAAAGAAACTGGTTTAAAAGCCAAAGAAACCACGGATTTCATGAAAAAAATTAGACCCAATGAATAAGCAGAAAGAGCCGCAGAAAAGGAAACAGAAGAACTTCGAGTGGTAGGAACAGAAAAAGGCAGTGAATTTCATCTTAAGAGATTCGAACTTGAGGCTCAGACAAGAGAAAATGTTGGGACTTCAGAATCATCTGAAACGAGAACGAAAGTGTCGAAGCTTCCAGCTATCGTGGAAGGGAAAGATAAGATAGATCGTTAACATGGAATATTTGAGTGCTTCGCAAATAACAGTAATTGGGAAGCAGGAACTTGGAAAATACACGCTAGTGCTCTGTTAGCGGAAATGGTCTTAGATGCGTATTCGAATTAGCGCATGAAGACGCTAATATTATATTAAGCTGAAAGAAGCTATGATTTTCAGGTACAACTTGACGGAGAATGTTTATAGAAGGAAATTCCTTGAAAAACTCTGGAAACAGAAAAGTCCTGCACAATATGTTAAAATATTGATTTTATACCTTGTGAAGTTAAGTGAGTTGTCGCAAGCTCATAAAACTTATAAAGGAGTTAAGAATTTCTTTATCATGGAACAATTTATGAATTTTATCCCGAAGGAACTTTCTTCATGTAAAAAGAAATATCTGCATTGGTAACGGAAGCCAAAATTTAATTGTGTCCATGCTAGTTGTTGCACTGAAGACCGACTAACGAAATAAAGAAGAGGAAGATAAGAAAGACTTTGTATTGAATGTGCAGGTTAAACTTTCACCGACCGACGAGATGCTATAAATCCAACAAGCTTAATCACAAGGAGCGAATTGCCGTTCAAATGGCACAATTCAAGAAAACTCGTATCGAGCTTATGATAGGTATAGCTTTAGGCTAGGTTATAGAAACAATAAGGATTTGTAAGAATAAAATTAAAGCAGCAGAAAAAGTAATGCAGGAAAATTATGATTTGAGTATCACCAAGAATAAAGGCTGATACGTGCTTGTTATCAGAGTCAAACGAGAAAGTTAAAGTTAACCGATGATATTTGACTGGATGCAATTTTTTGATTTGGTAATCAGAAATTTACCCGATGCAAAACTTGAAGTTGAAATCCATTCTGGAAAATAGCATCAAATAAATCACTTTAGCGTTCGCAGAAATTGAAAGAAAGGATGGGAGTAGAAAAGATAGGAAATTATGGATTGGAACTTCAACCCCCGAGTAGTGATACTAACCAAAATGAAGTGCAAAAAAAAAAAAAAAAAAAAAATAACAACTGAAAAATGGGGAAGAAAAAAAAAAAAAGAACTTCAATCTTCGAGAAGGCAGAAAGAATTCATTGTTTTGAAGATAATTTGCTGCAGGAGAACTATCAAGTAATATATTAAGGATAAATCTGAAAAAATGAACTATGAAAGGAATAAAAAAAATCCTCTGATATGTATTAAATCAATCTCCCAGTAAAAATACCGAAGAAAATCAAGGATTATTTAATTAGGGTGTATTGGTGATATTGAGAGTAAAAACTATTTTCTTCAGATGAAAGGGGACGAAATATCACGAAACACATCCCTTTCAAACTTGCAGACTCCAATATTGATATTTTTTGGAATTGATGGTCTCATTTATAAATGAAATATTATTATACTTTTATATTCTATATTAATTTATGTTGTTAGTTATAATATTATATGTTTTAGAGAAAAGCGAAGACTCCAGGGGTAGAAGTGGTAACATATAATTATATATAAGTAATTTACTTTAATGTAAATACATTTGAGTCCCTGTCTCACTGAGAAACCTTGACCTGTATATAACACCCTCAATTATAACTTTATAAAATTTAAAAACTTATATTTATGTTCATACTTGTGCGAAGATTTGCGTAAATTTTTTTTTCGACATAAGTACGTAGCAAATTGTGTAAAAGGCTTCCCCGTTGCGTTACTGAGCATTCTCTCCCATCTTCTCTCCCGCTCTCTTCTCATTATCACTCGGACTCACTATTCACTTGCTTGCTCCCAAGAAGACAGAATTCGAATTACAAGAAAACCAAACTTTCAGACAAGTGAGGTAAAACTTCAGGATAAGTCCTCAACAAGCAGAAATCGAATCTCAGATTTGCAAAAGATTTTCAAAGAACAAGTTGCAAGGCGGTTAACACAGGAAAAGGACGTGACTGCTCATTGAACTTACGAAGAAAAATAAGAGAGAATCTCAATAAAGGGGAGACTGTTGTTATTTATAGTTTTTTGAATAAATCATCCTTTGTTTATGATTTGAAATATTAGAGATGTTATAGAGGCCTATATACCAAGAACCAAAAACATTTCAAAGAACTTTAAAAAGGATCCCTATATATTGGTAACCCCGGAAGTAAAACACCTAGCGCCTTCTGATAACCCATCAACAATCACCAGTAACTACTTATAACGATGCCAAACAACGAAGAATTAATAGCTTTGCACTCTCTCTTACTACTCTTCATCTTCAACAAGATAACGTTGTCTCCAAAAAGAACAGCTAAAGATGAAAAAAAAAGAAGACAAAACAACAACAATACTAAAAATTCCAAATCAGAAAACTCAAAGAAGATGACTCCAGCAAACATTATCGATATGGATCTCTTTTTTCATTCTCAATTAATCTTGATTATGGTCTGAAACTCATTTTGAATTCCACTACGAACCTTCAGGCTCTTTTTCGAATTCTAAATAATTCAGTACCACTCCCATTTTTTTTACAAGTGAAGAATTTACAATTGCAAACACTGAACTGGTATCCTTCAACCTCAGTCCCCCTGGTCGTTAACACTTTCATCTCGTTTCAAAAACTCAGTGAGTACCATGTGGTGTGTTGAGAGCATTAAAATTTTACACCAAACGATTTGCAAGCAAGTTTCTTTGTGTCAGATTTCCATAATGTTTGTTCAATCAATGTGTTACGAGCTCTCTTCAATAAAGACGCCATTTTGCTATAATGGAGCACGATATTAAGTATGGACTTAATCTTCTTACTCAATATCAAAAGTTCCACGGTTTCATCGGCACGTGACCATTCTCTAGCAACTATATACGGACTCTTCTAATATTTTATATAAATTTGTTTTCTTGCATCAATGTTTAATAATTTTTGGGCTTTATTATCTACAGAATAATAACCAAATATCTTAATTTTTGAAATGTAACTTTCATTGTAATAATATTTTGATGTTGTTTATACACCATGTTCAATTTGTAATATTTAAACTCCAATTTTGTATTGTGCCTTATTCTTCGTACATAATCAGATATGCTTATATTTTAATGTTATTAAAAATTATATATTCTTTTTATAATTTAGTAATTAGACATTTTTGATTTATTTGTGCTGAATTTCGAACTCATCCAAATATGGATGCATTTGAATGATTATTATCTTTTATATTAATTACACTGGTCAACAATGATTTTGAAACTAAAATAGGTGTTTTATGTAGGTATAGTTGTCCTGAATGCGATGATGTAGTCGAAATTGACGTATCACGTCGCAATTGTCTGTTATGAGTCATTACTGGGTCATGCTTGAACACGAAAAATCGTGAAATATATAATGTTCTCGCTGAAAATTTTGTAGTATGCTCGCAGTTACAGAGTTGTTTTTCAGTGTAAAGGTTGTGTCTCTGTTTTGTTAGTCTTTTTTAATATATATATATAATATATATATTATATATATATATAAATATAATATATATATATAATATATATTATTATATATGATATTATATATATATATATATATATTACGCGCATAATGTAATTTTGTTTGTTTAGATATATATTTAAAAAGTAGGAGCCCAACGTGTTTGTATAAATTCTCCGAAATGTCCTTTGCTAAGTATGTAGAAATATCTACGAAAAGTCAACGGAAACCAATAACTCAATTGTTTAAAACGGCTTATAAACAATATTTTAAGTGTGCGTGTGACCAGGATAAGCCATGGGCCGCACACATAACATGCATTATATGTTATGTTAAATTAACCAGTGGTTAAAAGGTGAAAAAACGCATTTGCCTCTTTGAGTGCCGATGTATGAGTGGAGGCAAGAAGATCCATATACAGGAGTTGCTACTTTTCTTACAATGTAATGTGGCTTTCAATTCAAAAACTAAAACAAAAGTCTATTCGACAATTAACTCAGCCAGGAAACCAGTCCCCCATAATGAAGAACCTACCGATTCCTTTAGCACCAGCTGCTTGAAAAGAGGTTCTGACTCAGATGAGATTATGTTTGAACTCTAATACTGGAGCATGGGTTGCTGCAGATATGTTATATCCAGACAATCAAATGCAAACAGACATGATTACGCAACCGGAACTAAATTATTTAGTACGAGACTGTATTTGTCAAAAGAGCAAGCTGAAATCTTAGGTTCACGCCTGCAGGAGTGGAATTTGTTAGATCAAAAAGTTAATATTAGTATATATAGAATAGAAACAGGAAACCTTGAAGAAATATTTACAAGAGACTTAATGTGTTCATGTTCCGATGTTAATTGACTTACGCGTAGCTTGGTATTCCATATTTAGATGGTGAATGACGCTATTCAGAGACGATTCAAAAAATTGCCTAAACCGTCATTATTGCATAATTTAAACAGTTTCCCTCATTCCGGTGTGCGCTGCTGTTGGAATGAGAAACCTATGAAGTATGTCGAATATTAAGCTATTAAATATTATGACACCATGCAAAAAATAAAAAAAGAAACAAAAAGAAAAAAAAAAAAAAAAATAAAAAAAAAAAAAAAATAAACTAATAAAGATATTAGTTTTTATGAAAGTATTTGGACACCTTCTTGGTCTACCGTTTGTTTCATCCAACGCTAATGTTTTTTGTGTTATGGGACAGCCGGGATACTAAGCAACATTATGTACGAAAAACATGAGAGAAAGAGATAGATTTACCCCGGGCAAAGAGAATGTTAAGTATAAGCCCCTTGTAGATCCTAAGCGAGTTATTTTACCACCATCACATATTTAACTTGGATTGATGAAGAATTTTGTGAAGGCCATGGATAAGGATGGAGATGGATTTAAATATTTATGTGACGTTTTCGTGGCTTAAGTAAAGCAAGGTTAAAGCAGGGGTTTTCGTCGGACCGCAAGATTCGACAAATACAACGTGACCCCGCGCTTTTGACAAGAAATTAAAACCAATGATGAACTATCTGCATGGATTCCTTCAAAAATGTTTTTTCAGGTATATTTGAAACAAACGAGTCAATATTAATTAACTTACAGTGGAGAAGTTGCTATTAAATTAAAAGATGTCAGATTAGTAATGAAAAAAATATGTAGTTACATTCTCATCTGACATTCTTTCACAATCTCGGGGTCAAGAAGCGATGAAAAAAGGTGAATATTCACCAGATATCAGGAAATGGAGAAACTTATCAGGGCAGATGGAGAAACAAGATGATGATTACTGCTGGTCTTCTGAAAAGAGAGACACTTCAAGAACATAAAAGAAAAAGTAGTTTTACGAAATTATAACACACAAATTCAGGAAATTTAAGGTAAATATATAATCATTTTATGTGGGAATGCAGTTAGTACATAGCAATGTTTTACTGCATATAACTCTGTAAATGACTAAATAAATAATTAATTTGATAAACAATTAATATATAATAATATTCTTTGTTCACATACGCAATATTTGAGGTATTATCCCTAACTTTGGAAGAATGTGTAACTCAAAAACTATAGCGTGATAAAGAATTCTAAAATCTTTTCGGAATCTGCATGAAAAATACGTATAGTTTCACTTAATTTTTTTTTCAGTTACGAAAAATTTCCCAAATTTGTTGCACTATGATGTTTTCTGCTTAGAAACATCTGTTTTAAGTGGAAGTAATATATGCTCCTCGAATTATAACTATTTGTTAATTAAAAAAATTTATATTTATGTTCGTCTTTCGCAAGAATTTGCGTAAACACAAATTTTACATAAGTATGTAAAAAGTGTATAAAAGTTCACCATTGCTATTGAGCATTCTCTCCAACTTGCTCTCCCGCTCTCTTATCATTATCACTCGGACTCACTACTCATTGCTTGTCCCAGAAGACATAATCCGAATTACAAAAAACCAAAATTTCAGGCAAGTGGAGGTAAAACTTCGGATAAGTCCAGAAAGCAGAATCGACTCTCTCAATTTCAAAATTTTCAAAGATAAGTGTCCCGCAGCGTTAACAAAGGAAAGGACGTACTGCTCAATTGAACTTATGAAAAAAAAAAGAATATCATAATTATTTATATCGTTATTCATATTTATTAATTAAATCTTTGCAAACATAAAACATCTATCCAACATATACGGAACTAAAAAAAATATAAGAATCACTTAAAAGTGCCATCAGTATATATATATAATTATATATATACTATATATTATATATAATATATATATATATCTATATATATATATATAATATATATATATATATATATATATATATATTATATAAGTATATATATATATAATATATATATAGTATATTTATATATTATATATAATATATCTATATATATAAATGATATATTACTATATTATATATATATGGGCATTTTTAAAAATGATTATA
>JABUQX010105595.1:0-2500 GCA_015478945.1 Trachelipus rathkii
GGGTTAAACTCAGTCACGCATATATAAGAAGCGGGAAAATAAAAAAAAAATAAAAAGGAAAAAATAAATGAAAATTTTATATGCAAAAGACGCGACAAAACATTAAAAAAAATAAAAGCTTTCACTTTATAATTTTTATTTTATATAAAAGTTTTTTCTTTTGTTTTTTCTTTCAAAAAAAATCCATAAAATAATTTTTGGAATCCTTTTTTTATGCAAATATGAGAAGTAATTTCTGCATAACATGTCAGTTTACATATTAAAAGCAAGAATTCCTTTAATTCGACTCTCTGTCTGTTAGTGTTTTTTAGCCGGTTTGTCAGTTGCATTGTCTGTTCGATAATTTTAGGGCTTTCCTAAAGGCTTGGATTTTTTTTTAGTTTTTTTAATTAATTTGTTTGCTAATTTGCTAGTGTTAGTTAGTTATTATTGGTTAATTTTCTAGTGTTTAGCGTTGAGTTTTTTTGTGTTAATTTTCTAGTGTTTTAGTTAGTTTTTTTTTGTCAATTTTCTAGTGTTCTAGTTAGTGTTTTTGGATTATTTCAATATTTAGCTAGTGTTTTTTTGTGTTAATTTTTAAAGTTTTAGTGTTTTTTTTGTAAAGCTTAGTTTTTTAATTAGTTTTAGTTTTTTTTCTTTAATTTCTTTGCTTTTAAAATTACTCATCTTTTAGTTATTTTCTTAAGTGTATATGTTGTTAATTTGCCCGTCCTTTAGCTAGTATTTTAGTGTTTTTATGTCTGTACTTGTTAATTTGCTAGTTTTTCAGATAGTGTTTCAGTGTTTTTTTCTTATAATGTGTTTGCTAATTTGCTAGTCACTTCGCTAATGTTTTAGTGTGTTTATTAATGTGTTAGTCTTTTAGTTAGGATTTTAGTTTTTTTTTTAGTTCGTGTGTTTAATAATTTGCTAGTCTTTAGTTTATTGTTTTAGTGTTTAATAATTTGCTAGTATTTTAGTTAGTGTTTCAATTGTTAGTATGTTTGTCAATTTGCTAGTGTTTTAGTTAATATTTTAGTGCTTTATTTTTCTTGCTGCTCATGTTTATTAATATTAATATTAATATTAATATTAATATTAAATTAATGTTAATATTAATATTAATATTAATATTAATATTAATATTACATTAATATTAATATTAATATTAAAATTAATACTAATATTAATATTAATAATATTAATATTAATATTAATAATAATATTAATATTAATACACATACATTAAAACATATAATATTATTAAAATTAATATTAGTATTAGTATTAGTATTAGTATTATTCTTGGTATTAGTATTAGTATTATATTAGTATTAGTATTAGTATTAGTATTAGTATTAGTATTAGTATTATATTGATATTGATATTGATATTGGATATTAATATTAATATTAATATTAATATTAATATTAATATTAATATTAATATTAATATTAATATTAATATTAATATTAATATTAATATTAATATTAATATTAATATTAATATTAATAAATACCGTTTAATATTAATATAACATACACATAATATTAATATTAATATCATTAAAATTAATATTAATACAATATTAATATTAATACAATATGCTATACATAATATTTACATTTAATACACATTACATTTAAGTCCCCAATAAAAACAGTATTAATATTAATAATAATATTAATATTAATATTAATATTAATATTCATATTCATATTCATATTCATATTCATATTCATATTAATATTAATATTAATATTAATTTTAATTTTAATTTTAATTTAATATTAATATTAATTATAATTTTAATTTTAATTTTAATTTTAATTTTAATTTTAATTTTAATTTTAATTTTAATTTTAATTTTAATTTTAATTTTAATTTTAATAAATACCGTTTAGTTAGAGGAGAAATTGACTTTCAAAGAGTCTGTGCGAGTCTGCTTTTGTCTTTCCTGTTACTTTCATGCATTTCTGTTAATTTCTGAGTCAGAAGGGCATTCATGGCTTTCACAGTATGTACTAGTCTGTTTCTTTAATTCCCTATTATTTTAATGCGATTTTGCTAATTTCTAAATCAGAAGGATTTTACTTCAGTTAACTGGGTTTCAGAGTCTGTACAAGTCTGTTTTGTCTTTTCCGTTTCTTTCAAGCGTTTCCGTTAATTTTTGAATTAGGATGGTTTACCTGCCTTTCAGAGTATGTACGAGTCTATTTTTGTCTTTTCCGTTTCCTTCATGCATTTCTGACTTAGATTAGGGTAAGTGGATTTCAAAGTCTGTCCCTTTGTTTTTTTCCTTTTGTTTCTGTAAATTTCCATATCAGAATGGCGTATCTGTTTCCAAAATCTGTTCGTGCTTGCTTTTTAATTCCCATTTCTCTTCTCATTCTTTAGTGTCTGTTAATTTCTATATCAGATAGGAGTACTGGTTTCAGAGTCTGTACAGTTCTGTTTTTTTTTCAATTTGTCTTCTCTTTCTTTAATTTCAGAATTTGAGTGGCGTACCTAGGTTCAGAGT
>JABUQX010105595.1:7500-10000 GCA_015478945.1 Trachelipus rathkii
TATATATATATAAATATATATATAATTATTATATAATTATATATAATATATATAATATTATATATATATATTATATATATATATTATATAGTTATTGTCTATAGTATTATATATATATATATATGTATATATTATATATTATATATAAATAATCATATAATATCAATGTACAATTTAGATTTTACATGGTTTGAAATATAAAAACAATAAATATAATGAATAAAATCTAAATATATAAATATATAATTAATGAAGATATGTTTTGCTTCACATTTATTTTCGGTTCAGTTACCTATGATCTGGATAGTCGTAGGCTGAGCATTGCCTGATCTACCTAATTTCGATGAAAAAAATATCACGATTGCATATAAATTTATATATAGCGAGAGAGAGATGAGCGGAGAGACGCGAAATTAAAACACCACCAAACTTTAACTCGTTACTACAGTATCAGCTTTGTACAAATTTGCCATATATATATATATAATTATATATATTATATATATATATATATATATTATATATATATATCTACTATAGATATTATATATATTATATATATATATATTATATTAGTATATATATATATAACTATATATATTTATATAGTAATAGTATATATATATATTTATATATATATAATATATATTATATATATATATATATATAATATATATATATATATATTATATATATATATATATATATATATATAAACACCACCTGGATTATGTGATAGTCAAATTAAGGCCCCGCGCCAAGTAGTGTTCCGCGTTTTAAGATTGTAACTGCTAACTTATAAAATATTTGTTCAAAATGGCTTTTAAATTTTCAATAGATTTGTTAAGGCTTTCCATATTTTTTAAAACGGTTACGTAATTAACAAATTTTTAAGTTATCATCTTTTTGTCAATCGAAGATGTTTTGTTCTGCACTAATATATATAATATATATATATTATATATATATATATTTATATATATATATATATTATATATAATATATATATATATATATATATATAATATATATTATATATATATATTAATATATAATATATGATATATATAATATATATATATTTATATATATTCATAATACACTTTCCTGGAGCGTCAGTTTATAAATTTTTCATTCTTTAAAAATTTAAAAGAAATATGATTTTATTATTGATGTTTCGTGTGAATTTTTTAATGATTTTCTTGACATTTTAAATTTCTAAAAAACCTCTGAGATTGTTTCATGTTATTTATTTATTTATTTATTTATTTATTAAATTATTAATATATTTATTTATTTATTCTAAAAGTTTGCAAATCAAAATACTTTGCTCTTAATTGATGGGAGAACCTCTTTTGAGAGTCTCTCTCTAAAAATTGTTCTAGTGACTTTCGTTCAATTAGATCAATTCGTTAATCCATTACTCTGATCAAATCACACATTTATTTATAGTAGAGGGAAGCCTTTCAAAAAAGTTTGTATATTTTGTACAAGTTTCAAATTTACTACGTAAAAATTGCAATTGTAACCCGCGTCGAAAGGTTTGCTTATAAATTAAACGTCAATAGTAACAAGAGCTCACAGTTTATTTTAAATTAATTGCAATTGTAACCCGCGTTGAAAGTAGGTTTTAAATTAAACGTCAATTATAACAAACGTTTAAGGTTTTGCTTTAAATTAAACGTTCAATTGTAACCCGCGTTGAAAGTAGGTATTAAATTAAACGTGCAATTGCCATACGTGTTAAAGGAACATTTTAAATTAAACGTGCAATTGTAACCCGCGTTGAAAGAAGGTTTTAAATTAAATGTGGAATTGACATGCGTGTTAAAAGAATATTTTAAATTAAACGTTTAATTGCAACCCGCGTTGTTGGTAAGTTTTAAATTAAACGTGCAATTGTAACCCAAGTTCAACTTTTTGTTTCGAATTAAAAGGGCAGTTTTAGCCCACTTTGAGTGAGTTTGTTTTAAATTAAACGTCAATTGCAATCAGCGTTGAAGGTTTTGTTTTAGATTAAACGTGGAATTGTTGACCACGTTAAAAGTAAGTTTTAAATTAAGCGTTCAATTGCCACACGTGTTGAAGATATGTTTTAAATAGTAAACCGCGTTGAAGGTTTTGTCTGAAAATTTCGTCTTGATATTCATTTGAATTCTTGTGTATTTCCTGCTTTCTAGTATAACTAGAACATATTAAATATGAGCTTGCCCATTTTCAAGGACAATCTTGTTGAAAAAAAAAAAAAAAAAAGGGTTTAGTACCGTATTAAGTATTTAACAACAACTCTATTATACTACTTTACTGCTATAACCACTACTACTAATTTTTGCTAATTTTTTATAATAATAAAATAATTAAATAATAATAATAATAATAATAATAATAATAATAATAATAATAATAATAATAATAATAATAATAATAATAATAATAATATAATTATTATTATAGTTTTATTATTATTATTATTATTATTTTATTATTTTATTATTATTAT
>JABUQX010105596.1:0-25000 GCA_015478945.1 Trachelipus rathkii
CGTGTACTTTAGTTCAGCTCAATTTGCGGTGTTTAACCGTTTTGCATTTGTATGGTGAAACGCTTCGCGTTTTCGTGCGCCTTCAACAGCGGCAGCTTTGTTTTACTGGCCAAAATCTTACATGTTCGGCTTACAAACCTGATGGTACCATCGACCATATTCTGAAAGCTAAAGGATTAACATTGAGTAATTTGAGTGGTGATATTATCAATTTTGACGGTATGCTGAAAATAGTATTAGATAAAGTCCATACAGATGCTGATAACGAAGTGAGGGAATGGCTTATGGGTGCTGAAAGAGTATTACAGCGCTATAAAAGATAAGGACCTAACAGCAATTGCAATTAAACAAATGAGAGAAAAGGAAGGAGATCCCACTCTTCATAATATGGTTTTCAATCTAGATGATTCAGATAAACCGTATGTGAATACAAACGGTCGATATAGAGAAGTTAATACTCCTTCAATGACTTTTAGGGCTACTAAGAAGGGCGAGGTATCAATCAGAAAAGGAACAAAGAAACTGAGAATGACTTCAACAAAGAGGGCTCTTATTATAAACACGGCTCGAACTATACCTTTTGGATATAGAGGTTCTCTCACACCTCTATTTTGCTTTTTTATATATGTAATATATATATATATATATATATATATATATATATATCATATATATATATATATATATATATATATATATATATATATATATATTGTAAATGTGTATTTTGTACAAATTAAATGTATTTTTATTTAATAAATGAAAAAAAGAAAAAGATGAGCAAAAAAAAAAAAAATAAATCGCTTTTCCTTACCCTATTTTATTTTTGAATATTTTAACAATATCAATAATAATAATAATAATAATAATAATAATAATAATAATAATAATAATAATAATAATAAAAAGAAAAAAAAAAAAGAAAGGAAAACGTATTTTTAGAATCTGGAATAATAATCAGTTTATCTTTGAAAACCGTAGAGAGAGGGCGAATGCATTCAGCCTCCTCCCCCTTTCTCGCAAGCTGATGATGTGAACCATTGCAGGTGGTCTGATGGGCAGGCTGGCAGGCGGACAGACAGGAGGGCGGGCGGGGCCACATCCGGTGCGGGAATATACACGTCAATAAAAAATAATATTCGTTATTTATTTATTTATTTATTTATTTATTTATTTATTAATTAATTTATTAATTAATTAATTAATTAATTAATTTTTTTATTAATTTATTCATTTTTATTGTTTCGAAAAAAACCTGCGGTTTTTCGTCGATAAAGGGAAATTTACACAGTAATTAAAAATTTTATTATTGTAATTTAATATAATTATTTAATTTTTATTGTTTTGAACCTGGTTTTTTTCCGTCGATAGAAAGAACTGGAAATTCACGGTGGTCAAGACTATAAGCGGGGTAAACGCGCGCGCTAAAAGGAAGTATCATTCAACTTTTTAATAGGCGAACATACATTTCTTCATGGGCTGTTTGCCAGTCTTCGATGGGCGAACATTTTGGCGTTCAATACCGTACTTTAACTATATATATATATATATATATATATATATATATATATATATATTATATATGTATATATATATATATATACTGCTCTCTTAATATATATATACTATATATATATATATATATATTGATATATACTAAAAAAATTTTAAATAATCGTTTACAAAAACATGTAATAATAATAATAATAATAATAATAATAATAATAATAATAACTATATATAATATTTATAATAATAATAATAATAATAATAAATATGAAATTGCCCTGAAAATGATTGAGGGGTGAAGAGAAAAAGAAAGTCAATTAAAAGCTCGATAATGAACCTGAAAAAAGTTGTAAAGTTTCAAATTGATACTTTATGTTAACAAAGATACTTTGCTATTTTCTAAATTTGGATGAGACCTTATTCATTTCAAATAACATAAATGTTCCATTCATTACCATTACAAAAAAGCATACAAAATACCAGAGAATTTCTAACTATAACTACTATAACTATATATATATATATATATATATATATATATATATATATCATATATATATATATATATATATATATATATATATATATATATATATATATATATATATATATACTATTTATTTATATATTATATATATATATATATATCCCGATGCGGGAATCCATATGCGAAGGGGCTAAACCCCAAAACGGGTTTCTAGACAGCAAAAATGGGTTCAAACACCTTGAAAACATATATTTTACCAATGTTGCATAAAAAGATTTTTTTAGTGTTGCAGTGCAACATTTTGGCTGCCGATTTAGACATGTTACTACTGAAATATTATAATTTTAATTATATCTATACATTTTATGGTGCCCTTTCTTGAAAATGTCAGTAATTTCAGCCAATTTATGAGTGTTAACGTCCCATCTCAATACCATTAATATGCGGACAAAGTCTTCGGGTAAGACACGAAGAAACATCTCCTTATCAATAGTTCTTTTTTCATTTTGACGTAGAAACGTCTGAAAACTTACTATCGGTTGAAATAGGTAGTAGGCTTCTCACTCAGCTTCAGTTCCTGTTAAAATAAAATCTCTGCCTTTTCTCTATCTAAAGGGGCATATGTCTCGGTCATTAGGCGCACCAATTCATCATACGTTTGGCCAATTGAATAATTCCCAGCTTTATCCTGAGGTTAGGTTAAATTTTTATTTTTTTTCTTTGTTTTCAGATTTGCTTATTGATTTTAATTTGCTTTAAGTTTTAATTAACGCTATTGAACTATAGGCTATAGCATAATACTTATTTAGATTAATAGAAAAGTTAAATTTACAATATATTTAAGTTTCTAATTAATTTAGCTTATTTAGAATTCTTAGGCTGAAGGATAGGCTTAGGCTAAGTTTAAACCTGCCTAATTTTTACCTTAATTTAGGATGTTTGTTAATTTGTTTTAAGTTAGTAGTAGGCCTTCGTGATGTTTATTTAACTATTTTTGGTAATAGGTATACCTATATTTATTTCAGTAGTAAAGCTTATTTAAATCTATTTGTTAATAGCCCTTAAGTTAGGTTTACTTCTAAATCTTTATAGCATAGGCTTAATAATAATTTAATGTATATATGTTATGTGTAATAATTATGGGATTGTGAGAGGAGAACATGTGAATGTGCCATGTTTGTATTTTGAATGCAGAGAATGTGTTGTTAAGGAAGGTTGAGTGAAAACATGACTGAATTGAGTGAATTGGTATTTGAGTTGTGAAAGGAGGGATGTGTTAGGAAAAAAGTTAGTATGGATGTTGAGACTAGGAGGGAGTGAGCTACAGGGGTAGAGAAAACTTATGACTCACCTCGGCAGGAAGATGAGAGGGAAAGGGCTAAATAAGTAGTAGTAGTAGTTAATAGGTCTGCAGATAAAGGGAGAGTTGCAGAAAGTAGAAATGACAAGATTAGGATCTCGAAAGTTAGTCAGCCTGTGACATGCAGAAGCAGGTTTGACTCTCTTCAAGATGGTAAAGTTGAGTTTCCTAAAGAGAAGGCTGAAGCATTGCTAATTAGAGACTCTATGATACAAACTTTTCAAAATATGGATAGAAGGAAACGAATGAGAGTACTTTTCAAGAACTTTTTAAAATATGGATAGAAGGGAACGAATGAGAGTACGTTATCCAGGGGCCGAAGTGAGTGATATTGTGGACAGGATAGATAGAAAGATTGAAGATACAAATGTCGATTCAAATGTGATAATGCATATGGATACAAATGATATAAACATAGAAGATCAGAAAAATTATAGGAGGTTGATTCATAAGATGAAAGCTAGTGGAAGAGGGTGCACGATTTCTGGGATTTTACCTAGGTTAAGTGTGGGTCAGGAATGGGGAAGCAGAGCTTTAAGAATAAATGAAAAGGTTAGGAAATTATGTATTTCATAAAATATTAGGTTTTGGGTTTGTGGAGAGAATTTGTGGACAAAGATCACTTTGCAGATGACGAAGTTTTACTCAATTCTTAAAGGTATTGAGCTTTTCAGTGCCAGTTTTGAGACTTGCCTATCAAAAAACTAGGTAAAAGGTTAGGGGTGCTGGAATAAATCTTGACATGGGTAATTATAGAAATAGTAAAAATAGTAGAAATAGTGGGGTGATAGATAAAACAAGGGTTGTTATAGGCTTAAATAAAGATAATAGCAATACAAGTAACAGTATTCCGAATATCAAATGCTTCTATACAAATACTCGTAGCCTTAGATATAAAAAAGATGGGCTGATTAGTTATACCACATATGAGAATCTATACATTGTTTGCATTACTGAAGCATGGTTTAATAAATCATTTTATGGAGACTCCTTTCAGAAAAAAATGAAATAGACGGATATTCATTTTACTTATACCAGCATACAAAAAAGAAGGGTAGTAATGTGGCGTTTTATGTTAGAAGCAATATCCAATCTGTGTTAATGACTGACATTAAAACTAATCATGATGTTGAATCTGTGTGGGTCTATGAAACTATAAGACATACAGCAATGTTAGACTTAATATTAACTAACGATGAAAGTATGGTGGATGAGATTAGAGTTGAGGAGAATTTAGGAATTAGTGACCATAATATAATTAGATTTAACATGAATGTGCTATCTGGATCCAATGTACAAGTTAATAAGGAAAATATCTTACATTTCCGAAATGGCGACTTTACCAAATTTCTGGACATGTTTAGTAAAATTGACTGGGATAAGGAATTCAAATTACAAAATTGTTTTATAATGTGGGAACACTTTAAGTAAACTTTGATGAATATTCAGTCAGTATGTTTTAAATATAGGCCCATTAAGGTGGTGAAAACTTATTTGATGGAATAAAGAGATAAGAGAAAATCGCTGAAAAGCGTAGATGTTTTAAAGTATTCAAGGATAGTAGTAGGGAAAAAGATTTAGAAACTTATAGAAAATTAGAAATGAACTTAACCAGCAAATAAGAGGCAAAAAGAGTAGCAGAATTTAATTTAGCTTTCATAAATTTAAAAGTAAGAATAAGACAATTATTCCAATTAAAATTGATGAAAATTTAGTGTTCAGATAAGGAATTGGTTAACATTTTCAATGATTATTTTCCGTCAATGTTTACTGAGGAAAGATTGGATAATAGATTGGAGACTAAGTTTTCCTGGTATGCATGTAATATAGACTTACAGAATTTGAAATTGAGGTAAAAGAAATTAAATATTTAATGGACCATATTGACCCAAGTAAAGCTGCATGTCCTGATGATATATATGGTAGAATTTTGAAGCAGGGTAGTAGCAGCATTGATTTTTAAACGATTTATAGCATATCTATATCATGGAAAATCACATGTTTTACCTATTTATAATAAAGTAGTAAGGAAGATTTGGGAAATAATTTCAATGTTTCAGTGATACGAGATCGTGGTTTCGAAGTTATTGAGGAAGGTAGGAGGGACCGAAGGAGCAGGACCCTTTTGATGAGATCATCCATAAAAAAATTTTGGAGTAGATATTACACCTTGTCAACCCATTTCCCAACATCTCGGCAATCAAAACGTGGAATATCCTGCGCAGAGAATTTTCCTATGTCTTCGAAAAGGTTCTGGGCATAGGCTGCGGGAATGGTCACTCCAGCTTGATATACTGGGCTATGGACGGGGACAGTTGCTTCCATCTAATGCGTGGTTATCGTTTCAACCAGCATTCAATTCACTAACAGCAACATAAACAATATGTATAGAAATTCAAGACTGAAAAGTATCTAAATTTTGTTGAGAAGCCCCAGCCACCCAATTGGAAGTACCTAGTTTGACCTATAAAATAAAACGACTTTTGTACATACAATATCACTTTGTAGCTTCTTTTTTCTTCATTTAAGCAGTATTAGTTTTATAACTATGGAGTTGTAAGTAAAGAGTTATTTTCGTTTAAATTTTAGTTCCTATTCGCACTTTTTAAAAATCTATATACAGAGTATGTTAATGAGTATGTTAATAATGCGTACGTTATGCTCCGCGTGGATCGCGAAAAAAATACTTAAAAAAAACAAAAAAACAAAACAAAAACAACATTCAACGATAACCTGTTATTTACTACAATCTACCAATCTACTAGGCTGCATTTGATCACCGAATGGACTATATATATATATATATATATATATATATATATATATATATATATATGTATATGTAACATAGCTCAATAACTCTTTGCTGCTATCTTTTAATATAGCCAACCTTGTATGTATATATATATGTAATAATATGTAATAATAATAATAATGTAATAATATGTAATTATAATCAATATATGTAATAATATATATTATATTTTTTAACTCTTTGCTATATATAACAATAATAATAATAAGCTTAAATAATAATGTATCTCAACAATAACAACAACAACCAACAACAACAACAACCATGTCTTATATATATAATAACATATATATATACCAATAATAATATATGTATATAATATGTAATAATAATAACCAACTTAACAATATGTAATAATATCTTTATGTCTCAAACACTGTAGCAACAGCCAGCCCATATCTGCTCAACTTCTGTGCTATAACAACCAACAACCAATATGTGTAGCCTTAACTGTATATAACAATATGCTCATATGTATATATATAATAGCAACTTACATACCATATATAACTATATATATATAACAATTATATATAATATATATAATATATGTATAATAATAATATATATATTTTAATAACATGTAATAATAACTATATATATATATAATAATAATAATATATATGTAATATATGTAATATAACAAATATCATATATATATATATATGAAAAGGAAGTATGACAAAGCGTTTAACTAAGTGTTGAGATTTAATAAAACAAAGTATTAAAAGAATTAAGACGTACTAGATTCTGTGCTCCAAAACTTCAGAGAACATAAAAGGGGAAGTTTGTACTTATATATATATATGTATATAATAATATATATATATATATATCTATATATATATATATGTAATAATATATGTATGCTCATAATAATAATATAGCCAATAATATATGGCAGACAAACGAATGCCTTCTTTTAATAATAATATAATAGTATAATATAATATATATATAATAACTATATATATACTATACTTCTGCCCCTGGCCTAACTCTGCATATGTATATAATAATATATATATATGTAATAATATGTATATATATAATATATATATATATATATATATCTTCTCTTATATATATATATAACAAGTGCTGGGCATCATTACTCAAAAAAGTAAGTTCGTTACTCGGTACTCGAAAGTGTAATCCCGTTATAGTTATTCCATTTCTTTGAAACAAAATGTAACGAATTACAGTTACTCCGTTACTATCGATCGTGAAAATAGCATCCGTTAAATTTCGGGTGCATCAATTTTTATACCTTTTTCTCTCCAAGAAGAGCGTCTGCGTCCAAGTAAGCCGTTTCACTGAACCTTGACACTTCTTGTGTGTTATGTGCTTGTTGTTTTTATTCATTTTGTTGTTGTTTAATTTATATGCTTCCCAATAAGAGACTCGCTCTTTTGATGTAGGAAAGACTTGTTAATATGCTTTTCAAATTTGAGTAACTGCTTGCATGTCCCTTTATAAAAACTTCTTTTGGTATGCAAAAAAAACACAAGTAAATAGAACATTTATGCCATCTCTTTGATTCAAGGTGAAGAAATCACCTATGTGAGACCAAGGATGACCAAACTTACGCTCGTCCTGGCTGGCTTCACCGTCCAAGATCTGTTCCCCTAGGGGAGTTTTAAACACATCTTGATTTTGAACGAACATTTTTCAAATTAACTTTGAAATTGACACAAAATAAAAAACATATATATACTATCCATATATATATATATATATATATATATATATATGCTATATATCTATATACTTATATATAATATAAATATACTGTATATATATATATCTACTTCTATATGCTTTTTTCTTTTACCATATATATATATATAATATATACATATATATTTACTACATATATATATATTATATATATACCTTTAACTATATATATCTATATATATATATATGACAAATCTATAGTAACAAGTAACGGGCGGACCGTAAAAAAGTACAATTCTTGGTCAGATTTACAATGAAAACAACGAGGTCAAATTATTATTCGCTGATGAAAAGTAACTAGATTGGTGTTAGTAAGCTTGATTTACCACTATATATATAATGCATAATAACATAATATTATATATAACATAACAACAACTTAATAATAATATATTAATAATATATCTTAATATATATATATTATATATATTTAATATTAATAATATAATATAATATATATATATATATCTTTATATTATATATCTTTATATATGTAATAATATATTATATATATATTATATATAATATTTCTATATGTATATAATATAATATCAACATGAATATATATTATAACTATATATGTATATATATGCATATATAATATACTATCTACCAACACATACATGTATAACATATATGCTATGCTCTCATAATAACTTTATTTATATTATAACCTTATATATATACCTTTGAAAGTATCTAAAAGATACTAACTTTATATACTTTATATATACTGTATATCTATATATATACCACTTTCTACTCTTTTAATATGTATAATATATATACTTTATATATATATATATATATATATATTATATATATATATATATATATATATATATATATAACAACTATATAATATAATATATATATATATATATATATTAACATTTATAAAATGTTAAATTTAATAAAAAATAGTTTAAAACAAAAGAATAAAATATAATACATATTTTGCTGCAATAGATCGTAGGAACATCAGATGTTAGGAACCTAAAGATTACAAGTTCATTCTTCAGATCCACCCATGGATTTTTTCCATCATTATAATATAAAGGACATTTGTCATCTGAAATGAAAAAAAAAATATGTCGGTTTAAAGGATGCCGAATAATATGACCGCTATACGAGTTTTATATAAGTTTAAAAATATGTGATTGCCCAACTCTAATACTTAATTAAAAGAAATTTACCAATCTATTTAGACAATGTAGTTATGATGTTGAGGTATTGCTATTGAAACTTCATTTGAAACTTTTACTCATTTTTTATGAATATCTTTAGAAGGATTTTCCTGTTAATAGGACACATCCATTTTCAGGATCCAATCCAATATTTTAATGCTACCGGAGTTGAAAATTGAAGGCCATATACCAATATACGAAGTTTGAACTTTGTATGTAAATCAGAGGAAGTTAAGTCTATACCTATGAATAAATGAGTGAGAAGAAATTAATTAAGCCAGGGTCCTGAGTGAACAGAGAAAGGATAAGACTGTCTGGACAAATAGGTCACAAAATCTCTTTACAAAGGAGGGGGTAAGTGACTAGTGTTCAGAAAAGTAGTGTTTGTTTTAAATGCAGTATTAAAAGGAGATTGATGCACTGTTCGACGGCTATAGAGATTATAGAGCCACGGACAGTGGGAGAGTTAAGGTAAAAATCCAGAGACACTTCACCATTTCAAGAAAAATAAAAACAGGGTAAGCAACTTTGAAATTCTGAAGGAGTCTCGTAACACCAACCCACTTAGAGATGTGAATCTTCCAAGAAAAATAATGAGGAAATATTAGAATAAGATAATGGATAAAGTTGTGTTTTAGAAGAGGATGATTATGTCTAGTAGATAGATTAAAAAATTAGTTTTTGAAGCTTTGAAGACAGAAGTCAAGTGGGATGGGATGGGATGGGATGTTTTTCGAAATAAAAAAGGAATGGAAAGTGGAGTCATCGACATTTGAGTGGATAGAATATGAAGTGATAGACAGAAAGTCAATGATGAAAATCAGAAGGAGATAGAACAGAATTATGAATATCATTATTAATATATTAAAAAAATGAATGATGTACATTACAAATGCTGTTATTGAACGACCTGAAATTGAAATCATGGTAAATGTTACAGAGAAGGAAGGTAAGTTCAGGAAAGTTTTGAAATCAAAGCTTGTGCCAGACTCTAACAGAGCATTCGATATGTCTAGCGCCACAACAAAATATTATTCAAAATGCCCAAGTACAGATTTCCTAAGATCAGAAGGAAAGTAAAGATCAATAGTTTAAAGATACTGATAGAAACTATACCAACTATCGGAGATATGATTAGAAGTTTTAAGATGTTTCCAAACCTTCCCGTTTACGATAGACTCAAAAACTTTAGAAAGAAATGAAATTAAAACAATTGGACAATAGTATGTTATTGGTCTGAAAGAGGTCTTAAATTTTCGGCACAAGTTGAATGAACGCAAGCTTCCAAGCAAGAACAGTTTACCAAGAAATTTATAAAGTCGGAAACAATTTCAAGAACCATAGTTGGGATACTGTCAGTATCGTACGCCTTGTTATTATCAAGAAAAAAAAATCACATCTTTAAGAGAATTAACAATACCAGGAACAAATGAGATGGAAGATTAGAAATTGTACCAAAATTACTTAAATGGAAGCTAAAAACAAAGGCAAAGGTCTGAGCTAAAAATTCAATTTTAACAGAGGGTAAGAAACTTGTAGAGCCACTGAAAAAAAATGAGAAGGGAAAATTTTAAGAAATATATTAAGAGATGGCAATATTTTGGTTGGCAAAGTGCGAGAAAGAGAAGACACAGGAGTCAGAAAGATTACTGCATATTTTGTAATGAGAAAAGAATTTCTATAAGAAGCACAAGTCACTGGATTCGAAGACGATGGAAATCCTCGAAGGCAAGTCCCAGACACGAACAAAAAGGGAACAAGCAGTTACGAAATTTATGAGTTTTAATCTAAGAGAAACAAAATGCACGTCTCTATGTCATAAAAAGTAACCTCAGTTATGTCTCCTGGGTATTCCAATACCCCTCTTGCCAAAGCAGTCAAAAATCAATCAAAATACGACCAGTTTCCAGAACTCAAATGTCAAGTCCAGACCCACAACCATAACCCTTAACAAAACAACGCCATTCACTCCTATCATGTGCCATTCTTCTAGCTTAAACCAAATTCACATTCCTTTTCTTAAGACGCTCCTTTATTGATTCAATCCATTTTTTCTTAGGTCTCCCAGTCGGTCGATTCCCAACACACTCACCTCTATATATTCGCTTAACCAACCGACTTTCATCCATCCTTTCCACATGACCCAACCATCACAATATACTTTCATCTATTCTCTCATCTTTCATCACACCACACAACTAACACGCTCATTCCTCATTTTATCTATTCTTCTCACACCTGACACACCCCTAAGATTATCCATCTAAACAATCTGGACCTATACTTCTTATTTCGCACCATTGTTTTGCTGCTATGCATTAACACGGTTAGCAACATACCCTCATGCAGAACCCTAGCTCACTCAAGACTTAGTCCCTTTGCATTCACCAAAAGATTTAATTGCACCAGCCACTTTTCTATCACTCACAACTTTCCTACTACACTCAGCATCATCCTTTCCCTTTCCATCCAACATATAACCTAAATATTTAAACTCAGATACTTGTTCCAGTTACTTACCATCCAACATAATTTCACAGTGTGGACTCTCAACCATCATTACCTTACTCTTATTCACATTTACTTTCAAATCCCTCTTTTTACACACCCTGTCAAACGCTTCCATTAATCCTCTCAAACTTTCTTCAGAGCACCCTCCACTCTCTTCCATTCTCTATCAGTTTAACACTCTCCCCTGCCATCCCTACTTTTAATACTTTTATCGCAGCATACATATAAAAATTAAATTGCTATGGAGACATAACATATCAATGCATCACTCCGCTATTAATATTAAACCATTTACTCTCTATTCCATTTAATCTAACACACGTTTTACAATCAACATACATACTTTTGATTCTATTCAGAATCCTACCACCAACACCGTTTATCATTAACACTCTCCACAGAGCTTCCTTATTAATCCTCTGATACACCTTTTTGCAAGTTCATTTAACCTAAATACAATTTATTCTTTTTCCCTCTCTCATTTGTTTCAATGTAAAAATTTGATCTACGCACCCTCTACCGCTTCTAAATGCACATTGTTTTCCAACAATCAGTTCCTCAGTAATACGACGCACTCTCTCAACCAAAATACAAGCATATATCTTCCCTACAGCATTCAACAAACTAATTCCTCTATAATTTCTATAGTTCCTCTTATCTCCCTTACCTTTGTATAAGGGTATTATCACTGCCCTCTTTCAATCCTTCGGAACTATACACTCCACAAACCCTTTGTTGTACAACTTCCATATACAGTCAATCACAATCTCGCCTCCATTCCTGATCTATCTATACCTGCAGATTTACTATTCTTCAATTTTCTCACTCTACCCATTACCTCCTCCCTACAAATAACTTCATCCCCAAAATACATATTTCTTCTTTCACCATCAAACCCATATGCATTCACTATTACCTCTTCATTGCTGTCAATGTTATGCAGATTTTTGAAGGGTTTACTCCACACTCTCCTCACATCCATTTGATCAGTCATGAAAGTACCATCTCTGTTCATTATTCAATGAAAATTCTCTTTGCATTCTTTTTTAACCTTTCGTAATTTCTTTCAGAATACAATTTTTAGTCTTCATTTTTTCCTTCTTATATATTTATATACACTTTTCTTTTGAGACCTCATCATTGACTTTAAGCACATTCAACCACACCCCTTTTTTACTTTTAACAGCTTACGTCACGTCTTCATTCCACCACTCACTATTGATATTCCCACTTCCTACTTTAATACACCCACATACTTATCTTGCACTGCTTTGGAAGGCTTTCTTCATTTGTGTCCAGATTTTTTCAGTTTCCTCTTGTTCATATTTGACTGATTTATTTGCAAATGTTCCCACATACTTTTCTTTATAATCTTGTTCAACTAACTTCTCACTCTTAATACTCTCTTCTTCCATCCTTATCTCTTTCCTTTTCATCCATTATCACTACTAACTTTTATATATATATATATATATATATATATATATATATATATATATACCTATATATATATATATACCTATATATATATATATATATATATATATATATATATATATATATAACTAATATATATATATATATATATATAATATATATACTCTAACTATATATATATATATATATATATATATATATATATATATATATATATATATATATATATATTTATCTGGAACCATAAGTGTATATATATATATATATATATATAACACCTATATATGCAGGAAGGTGGCTGGTACAATTAAATCCTTGGTGGATGTCTTAGGGTCTTACATGAGGGAATGTTACCTGTGTTAATATATAGTATTGAGACTAGCAATTTACTAACAGTTTAAAATCTTTGTCAGTTATCTCCTTTAGAATCAGCAAGCTCTGATATTATTAATTACAACAAAATATGAAAAGAATTCTTTAGAGAGTAAACAAAATTAAAAGTTCAGAAAAACTCCTAGAGAAAATAAAAGTATGTGGGATGACAAAGAAATTTCTGTTATAGTCCCGGCTGAAGTTAGCGGATGTATAGTGATGAGTTTGCTGGGAATCTACGACCGGCTGGGAAACCGCGAAGAAAAGTGGATTGAGTCAGTAAAGGAATGGAATGTGAGGAGGAAAGAAATATGAGTTTGGAAGAAAGACGAGAAAAAGAAAGGCATATCAAAGGGAGTAAAATGCCGGGGTTTTGTGAAGGGTATAGTTGTGGCCAGCCTGGGCCAAGGGATGACGAGGAGATGGTATAGTGATGGTCGTCGCGATCCCGTGAGTAGTAGGAGAGGATATCATTGTTCAAATGTCCACTAGGCCCCAGAATCTGGTTTGGCCTTAGTGTTTGTCCTTGACCTTTTTTTTTGCCTTGACCCAACCCTTTATTCTTCCATGGGTCAATTTATTTTGGCCTTTGCACTGGCAACCCTAATTTTTGCTGGCTTCCTAATTTTGGCAACCTGTTTTGGCAACTAATAGTAGGCACGATCAGAAACTGTTCAACGTAAATTTACGTGAGCAACCGTTGTAAACGGTGAAAGAATCTCATCCTACCGACCATGGGTTAATTTTTACCACGGTAATTTTGGGCTTCATTTAGGGAGGCTTGGCACCGCTTTTTGATGTCACCCAACCTTATTTGTTTCGATTCCACTTTTCCCACAAGGTGCGAACCGCAGCACCACCGCGTTTCTGCAGCCATGTTCCCTCCCAGCGCGTTTCCCATCCCACCTGAACCGTAGGTTCATATCCGCACGCCTTGTGTCCCATCCATTTAGCCACCATACCACCAAACCGTCCCACACCATACACACACGCACACACACCTGCGCCCACGTGGTCACGGGCCACGATTTTCCACCGTCCCTTTTTCATCTGTCCTTACTACCTCAACCTTATCGTCTTCACAGCTTCGAGGTTCCTATCGATCATAGCTAAAGTAGAACAAACGCTCCTACCTAGAACCCTGACGCTTTTAACCACACGTCAAGCATTTTTAGCCAGTATTAAGAATATAAAAGATATGACTTCAACACTGTAAAGAATGGAGCACCGGCATTCAGTAATGATAATAATATTAATAATAATAATAAAGATAATAATAATAATAATAATAATATATATATATATATATATATATATATATATATATATATACTCTATATCTTTTATATATATATATATATGCTAGCATAATATATATATATATATACTTTATATATATAACTGCTATATATATATAAAGGAAACGAGACTACTACAAGAGATACTTCTTCATTCCGCTTTAACCTAAGTTTTTGAATGTCACCTTCAAAAGATACATCAGATTTTAATAATAATAATAATAATAATAATAATAATAATAATAATAATAATAATAATAATAATAATAATAATAATAATGCTAATAATAATAAAATTATAATAACGAAAATTTTATTTTTATCTTAATTAATTTTATTAAAATAATTACAATTACAATGTGTAAATAATTATTTTGTCTCTAGAACTAGCACGTGGAACAATGCGCAGCATTTCGAGGCAGTTTCTTGCCGTTGTTTTCTAATCACTGATAAATATTGATTTTCCGATTTAATAATAATAAAAATAAAAATAATAATAATAATAATGATAATAATAATTATAATAACGAAAATTTTATTTTTATCTTGGTATTTTTATTAAAATGATACAATTGCAATGCGTGGCAATTATTTTATGCCTAGAACTGGCACGTGGAGCAATATCTTTAGTTGAAGCCATACACGAATAGACACGCTGAGAACCTAATATATATATATATATATATATATATATATATATATCTTATATATATATAATATATATAACATATATATATATACTTATATATATATATATATATATATATAACATATATATATATATATATTTCAAGACACGATGGGCATTGGAATATGAGGAGACAGTAAAGAGTCACGTAGGACTGTCAACGAGGGACTGTCCCAGTCAAGCCCACTACCCAAACATATATATATATATATATAACTGCATATATATATGCTCTTAATATTTATATATATATATATATATAATAACTATATATATATATCTTTTATAATAATAATATATATATCTTTCTATATATATATATCTACCATATGTCCCTACACACACACACACACACACACACACAGATTTCACTTACTGGATTTGCCACACACACACACATACCTCACACATTTTCTTACTCACACACAGATTTACTTACACTCACAGATTTACTTACACACACGGATTTACTTACACACACAGATTTACTTACACTCACACACACACCCACACCCACACACACTCGATTACACACACAGATTTGCCTACACACAGATTTTATACACTATGACATATACACACATACTATGTCCCTTATACACACATGCACTCGCCATAGACACTTCCACTGGCCATATACACTTACATCACCATAGACACTTACCCATAGACACGATTGGTGTGTATTGTAAGTTGCTAGGATGTTTCCTACTATGGGTTATTATTTTCTAAACCTTTTTCTAGTTTTCTACCCTCCATCTTAGAACAGAGCTTAATATTGATGTCTTCCCTAGGTTATAATTGGAACACCAGACCGCATGCCCACTCCGCACAAATCAGTCTTGCCACCGCAGGTATTATATGAAACGATAAATATGATATCAATGTTAACTATTCAAAAATTTCTTTCAAATATACTATAGGTGTTCAACTTGGCTTCATGTAAATTTTTAGGAAAAACATATAGCGATCATAAAACTTTACCTCATTACAGGCATCTTTTATATTTTTTACTTAATACTTTTAATTTAATTTTTAAAATTGTATGTAAGAAAGAAAAAAACCAAGGAAGATAGATGATATATAACTTATTTATTTTTATACAATTGTACGAAATTTTATTAAAAAACAGTTGTTTCTTACAAATATGACGTGAAGTAGTAAATCAATAGAGGTGTTACCTAACACCTAGGGGGGATTAGTATGCTTTTACTACAACTGCTGTACTGCTTTGCTTTCATATTTTTACCTTTAACTCATGTTTACCTTAACTTTTATATGTTTACTGCTTTAACTCACATATTTATTAACAATACATACCTTAAAGCAGTAAAATCAGTAAAATCAATAAGGGTGTTACCTACTAGGGCTCAAATGCTTTGTTTTTGCTTTACTGCTTTAACTCCAATGTTTACTACTTAACTCATGTTTTACTGCTTTTAACTCTGTTTTACTGGTTTAACTCACATGTTTGTGTATATTTATTATGCCTTAAAAACAGTAAGTGATATTCAAATCAATAAATTGTTTTTCTTCTTCGGATTATTATGCTTTTGTTTTACTGTTTACTGCTTTACTCATATGTTTTTACTACTTTAACTCCATGTTTTACTGCTTTTAACTCATGTTTTACTGCTTTGCTATTTTATACTGTTTTATCTCATATGTTTTACTACTTTTGCTATATATTTTATTAACATTATGTTTTGTTTTTTTTTATGCTTTTATTTATTTTTATTATTATTTTTATTATTATTTTTATTTTTATTATTTTATTTTATCATTATTTGTATTATTTTTATTATTATACGTAGTGTTATTTACTTCATGCCTATTGTTTATTATTATTTGAAGACACACACACACACACACACACACACACACACACACACACGTACGCATACACACGAATACGCGTCTGTGCTTAAATATTGATTGTTGGTAAGTAATACAATTATGAAAATGTGGTTTTCTTCAAAATTATTTAAAGTTTCTTAAAACTACATAATAAATCAATGTATCTTTAGATCAAAGAGGCTATTATTATTAACTGTTAATACTTTTTGTTTATAAATTTTATAACTATCAAGTTTTAAAATAACTTTTACTAAATTTTATAATTTTATTAAAAACATATTTTTTTACCTTTAAACAATAAATCAGTAAATCAGTAGATGTGTTTCCTAACACCACACCAAGCTATGCTAAGTTTTGTTCTATTGACTTACTGCTTTACTCATCTTTAACCATGTAATAAGTTCTTCTCGGCTAACATATTTATATATTTTAAATTAAAATCATTCTAAGTTTTATTTAAAAATAACAATTGTTCACTTATTTATATTGTTCACTCAGATCTTACTTGAGATCCAGTATTTTATTCAGTTTTCTTTATTATTATTGCCCTAGTTAACTTTGTGCATTGAAACTGTATTACAAGAAAACACAACAACCCAATCTTTACCTAAAAGAATCGACCTCTCTCAACAAAATGTTAAAAAAAGTTTAGGCTAGGCCAGGATAATCCTTTTTTGTATCCCAGGGCGATTTAAGCCAAAAATTCAGTTAAAATATTCAAACTTTGACCTTTCTATGAAATATTGGTGCAATAACACAGGTGGGCTAAAATTTGGAGGCCTAAATTTAGAGGATGACCTTTTTGGCCGAAGACAGGCTAAAATTTAAATCTAATACCAGGTCAAAAGGTAATTCAGTATAGACAAGAATCATTGTTATTATTATTTTTATAAATATATTTCAAACTGAAACATGCTGGATCAAGTGTTGAATCCTTTAGCAGGTAAGAGGAAATGTTTTCCCTTATACAGCGATTATTGGAGTAGTTTTCCCACATAGTTCTTAGCTAACCACCAAGAGGCTAGCGCCGGCCCCACCTAAAGGCAGCCAACCGCCCGCTGGGCCGCCGTGCGCCCGCAGGCGCCAATGACCTCCGCGGTCCCGCCCGCCGCGGGCGCCAGCAGGCGCAATTGTAAGTGTCTATAGGTGAGCGTAAGTGTCTATGTAGTATCTTGTGAATAGGGAGCAAAAGTGTGTGTATTGTATAGTGTAAAGTGTAACTGCTTATAAGATGAATCATCAACATAGGTGGTATCAAAGACTGACCTGCATGCAAGATGAATCATCAAAGATGAATTCCCTAAAGCTGAGGTACCAAAGCTAAGTTATTAAAGTTGAGGCATAAGCTGAGGCATCAAAGGTTGAGGCATCAAGCAGAGCATCTGAAGTTGAGGCATCAAAACTGAGGCATAAAAGTTGAGGCATCAAAAAGGTTAAGACATCAAAGTTGAGGCATAAAATGTAAAGTGGATAGTTTTGACATCATGTGGTGTGTGTGTGTGATGTGCATGTGTGTGTTTGCGTGTGTGTATGTGTGTTCTAAATAATAATAACAATAGGCATGAAGTAAATAACACTAAGTATAATAAAATAAAAATAAAATGTTTTAATAAATTATACGTTATATGTGTAGGTGAAGTGTGCGTGTGTGTGTGTGTGTGTTTGTGTGTACGATCGTGTGTGTGTGTGTATGTGTGTTATAATAATAATAAGAGCATGAATATCTAACATTAAATTTAATTTTGTTTAAAACAATAAACATATTAAAAAGAAATAATATTGACAGAAAATATGGATGAAAGTAACCCAAATAAAAAGGAAGTTTTTAAACAAAATAAAAAAACATAATGTTAATAAATATAACAGTTAAAACAGTAATAAAAAATGTTTAGGTATGAAATAAAAATACAGAATATTCATATATATTTGAAAAAGAAATTCTTTGAAATGTTTAAGTATGAAATAAAAATGAATATTCCATGGCTGCCTCATATAATATTTCATTTCGCGAGGAGGCCTTATATTGCGCCTGGGCCCACTGTACGGCGGAGGCAGGAACGCGGAAATATTGCGCCTGCAGGCGCCCGCGGGGCGGCGGTTACGCAGGAAATATTGCGCCTGCAGGCGCACGCGGCGAGCAGGGACGCGGCGGGACGCACCAGCAGGTGCGCGGGGGTTGGCTGCCTTTGCGGGCGGGGCTCCTCATGCTGAGCCTGGTGGTTAGCTTATGAGCTAAGGGAAAACTACCAATCACAAGTTAGGAAAACATTTCCTTCTTTGCGCTTAAAAAGGATCTTACCAGTCAGTATGTTTCAGTTTGAAGCTACTATTTATAAAAATAATAATAAAAATGATTCTTGGCTCTCTATGCTGGAATTTACCTTTTGACCTGGTAAAACAGGATTAAATTGGCCGTCTACGAGGAACATCCTAAATTTAGGCCTAAATTTGAGCCTAACATGAATTATTGCCATTTTACAGAAAAAGATTAGTTTGAAATACTATTTTGGAGCCTGGAATTAGGCAAAAACCTTGCAGGATACAAAAGTTATCTAAATTTAGGCCTAAAGTAGATTCTTCAACACATTTTACAGAGAGGTCAGTTTCGTATCTGTATCTGTAAGGAGGGCGGGTTGTTGTGTTTTCTCGTGATGGTTTGTCAATGTACATAGATGATAAGCGTATATGTATCAAAGAAAATCAGAATTATTTAAAAACTTTGATCTAAAAAAACAACATCGAGTGAATAATATAATGTAAGTGAATAATTGTTATTTTTAAAAATAAAACTTAGAAAAGATTTTTTAATAAACATGTTATGTTAGCCGAGAAAGAACTTTACATTACATGGCTGAAAGATGATGCTGAAGCAGTAGGAAGTCAATGATAAAACATTGGCATAGCTTAGTGTAGAGGGGTGCTAGGGGCTGGCCTTACTGATTTATTGCTTTAAAGGTACGGTAAAAAATATATGTTTTTAATAAAATTTCATAGAATTTTAGTAAAGAGTTCATTATTTGTACTGATGCCAGTGGTTATACGGAATTTATAAACATAAAGTAATAACAGTTAATAATAAATTCTTTGTTTAAGGATAATTTTCTCTGATTTTTTTTCGAAATGGTAAGAATTTTGTCATTTAAGTTTAGTTATATTTGAATGAGTAATATATAAATGTACATTAACTAGTATAAACAAAATGTTTTAATAAATTACACGTTTATATGTGTAAGTGAGTGGACGTGTGTGTGTGTGTGTGTGTTAGTGATTTCCTATCATAACAATGGAAGCATGAAGTAAATAACTCTAAGTATAATAAAAATATAATAAAAATAATAATAAAATAAAATAATAAAATAAAAATAATAATAAAAATAATAATAAAAATAAATAATAAAAACTATATTAAAAAACAAAATAAAAAACATAATGTTAATAAATATATGAGTTAGTAGTAAAACATATGAGTTAAAGCAGTAAAACATGAGTTAAAGAGTAAAACATGAAGGTTAAAGCAGTAAAACATGAGTGCCAGTAAAACAGTAAAACAAAAGCATACTAATCCCCTTGTTTGCTGTGTAACACCTCTATTTGAAAAATTTGCTAATTACAAATATAATCATTAGCTACATATTTGAGGTACCACAGTTAAAGAACATACTAAATTTTAGTAAAAAATATGAGTTAAAAGCAGTAAAACATGAGTTGTAGTTAAAACGTTAAAAAATAAAAGTTACGTTATCCTTAGGTGTTAGGTAACACTCTATTGATTTACTGATTTACTGCTTTGGGTATGTAATTAATAATATGTAGAGGTTAACATTCAAAAACATATAAGAAGTTAAAAACTTAAGTAAGAGAAACATAGTTAAAAGCAACAAAGAAACATGAGTTAAAGCAGTAAACAGTAAAACAAAGCATACTAATCCCCCTGAATTTGGGTAACACCTCATTATTAGATTTTTGATTTACCTTTAAGGTGCTATAATGTTAATGTGTTTTGCAATAAAAAATTTCTAGATACTGTTTAATAGTAGACCAGAGATAAATGTTTATATATCAGAGGCGCCTCTGGTTTTTCTTCTTACATACTAATTTTTAAAAATTTTATAAATTAAAAAGTATTAAAGTAAAGAAATATATAAAAAGATACTTACTGTAATGAGGAGGAATTAGATTTTGGATCACTAAAATCTTTTTTAATAAAAATGTTTAGAAATATAGAAATAAAATATAGATATCTCATAGTATATTTGAAAGAAATTCTTTGAATAGTTTACATTGATATATATTTATCGTTCGCGCGGCGGGTCGAACCTGCGGGTGCGGTGTTCGACTGACTTTGTGCGGAGGGCGCATGCGACGCCCTGGTGTTCCAATTATGATTACCTAGGGAAGACATCAATATTAGCTCTGTTCTATGATGGAGGGTAGAAAAAGGCTAGAAAAAAGAGGTTATGAAAATCTTTAACTCTATAGTAGGAAGCACATCTAACAACTTATGTATACACCAAATCACCAAGTGTCTATGGGTGAAAGTAAGTAAGCTGAATATTTGAGTTAGTACTTCTATGGCTTTAGTTTCAAGGTGTTTGAGGTGGATGTTGGAAATTTTGTCTGGACCTTCTGCTTGTGAGTGTTTAAGGTTTTTGATGGTGTTGAGTATTTAAAGCAGATTGAATTTTGGGACTTCTTTGTTATTCTTTACTTTTTTAAGTCGTTTAATTGTAGGTGTTGTAGGTTTATGGCTAATTTTGGAGTAATTTGAAATAATAAGATTGCATTGATTTTTTGGGCTAAGGCTTTAATTGTTTTGTTTACAGATGGCTTCAAAGGTTGGTGAGGGCTGTGTGTGTGTGAAGTAGGAATTTTTTGTTGTTGTTGTTCGGTATGTTTTTGTTGAATTGGTTTTATAGTGTAGTGTTTGAGTATATTGTTACTAGTTTTTATTTTGTTTCGAGTTTATTAAGTTGTTGATTCTATTGTATGAGATTTATGATTTGATTTATTTGGTCTTGACCTGGTTGTATGTTTTGTCGAAGGTAGTTCCTCTGTTTTATACTGGCGTCTATTTATAAAATAGGGTTAGTGTATTGTATGGTTAGTCTCAAATAACCCCATGTGATGCTTTTACAGTTTCTTGTCAAATGGAACTTAATGTGATATATATATATATATATGCATATATATATATATATATATATATATATATATATATATATATATATATATATATATATATATATATATATGCCATATATATATATATATATTACTCTCAATAAGGTTTCAGCGTGTCTGCCCGTGCGTTTGCTCCACGTGCTAGTTCTTTAGACAAAATAATTATATTGCATTGTAAGTTGAAATTGGATGTAAAAATAATTAAGATGAAGAAATAAAATTTTAATTTATTTAATTATGTATCCCTTATTTATTATTTGGAATTTTTTTTATATTATAAATGAAAAGGAAAAATCAGGAAGGATTAACAACGGCAAGAAACTGCCTCGAAATGCTGCGCATTGCTCCACGTGCTAGTTCACAGAGACAAAGAAGCAAAGACTATTTCTCATTTTTTCAGGTAATTCAAATAACAAGATTAATTCAAGATAAAAAATAATTTTCGTTAATATAATTATTATTATTAGCATTTATTATTATTATTATTATTATTATTATTATGTATCTTTTTAATACAGTCATATACATTTGGAGCAATGATGCACACACAGTCTCTCTTCTGCGCGCGTTATGCTCATTCCTTTATAATCTCTTCGATGAAATCAATGCTCCTCATTCTTTCGTTTTCCTTATATATATATATATATATATACTATATAGCATATAATATATGCTATATAACCACTTAACCTTTCATATACCCTTGCCATGTGACTCTGTC
Organism: Trachelipus rathkii; assembly: GCA_015478945.1. NCBI lineage: Eukaryota > Metazoa > Arthropoda > Malacostraca > Isopoda > Trachelipodidae > Trachelipus > Trachelipus rathkii. The sequence continues at coordinate 23,164 of JABUQX010105596.1, forward strand.
ACCCCGGTAGCTGCTATATAGTATATATATATATAATATATATCTATATATATATAACAGCAACATTATTATGATTATTCATTATTATTTGTATTATTATTATTATTATTAACCATATTACTATTGTTATTATAATTATTAAACTTCGATTCTCAATTCTTATCTATTCCACCAAATTAATTTTATAATTCTAACATTAATTGTCTTGAGTGGTCCTTATTGGGTCAGGGGTTTGCATCGGTGGAGAGAGGTCGAGTTCTATTTTAAAATATGGCCCGGATAGAACTCGAAGCTGTGAAGAACAGTAGGCTTGAGTGGTAGGACAGGATGAAAAGGGTTGGTGGAAAAATCGTGAGTCATGACCACATGACAGCACTGAGTGTGTGTGTGTGTGTGTGTGCAGATGGGTGGCAGGACGGGTATGGTGGGACGGGGTACGGGACGGTATACAAAGGGGGATGTGACACAAGGCGTGCGGATGTGAACCTTACGGGTTCAGGTGGGATCAGAAACGCGCCGGCAGGGGAACGCGGCTACCAGAAGCAACTGAGCTTGCGGTTCTTATAATGAGTGCAGCGGAATCGAAAAAGCAAGGTTAAGGCATTAAGAAAAAGGCTAAGCTAAATGAAGCCCAAAAATTACCGTGGGTAAAAATGACCCATGGAATCGAAAAAATTAGGGTGGGGTACGTAAAACGGTTGCTCACACAACCGTTTGGCGCAACCCTTCTTCAGAAAAGTTTTAAAAGTGGGTGCCAAAAAATTAGGGTTGCCAATACCGTGGGCCAAAAATTGACCCATGGAAGACCAAAGGGTGGGTCTGAAAAAAAAGGTCAAGGATACAAAAAAGAGTCAAAGGGCCAAAAAAGGTCAGAGGCGGCAAAATCCTAGTTCTTGCGGGGGGCCCAGACACGAACAATATCCCTCTCCTACTACTCCCGAGAAGCTCTAGGGTGGATTTTCTGACTGCACGAGTTCTCACTAATAGGGTATAAAGGGGCGGTAAGGGTGGGCTTTCCTTTATCTTACGCATTGTTCTACTACTTTTCTGTTTCCGGTGCATGTTACGCACCTTACCCCCAGTCTTGGGGAGAGAAGGTGGGTGATGATGATGATGATATATATATACGAGAAATATGAAAAAATATAGTAACATATACTTACGAATTCGCTCTACAAAAGTCAAATTTAAAGCTACAGCAGCGCCTTCTTCTGCAGTGAAAGACGTATACATCTGGTTCAACCCACAAGAAGACCCTAAGCCCTGAGAAAGCCTCAATTCAGTCATACTAATACGTTGATATACCTTTTGGGGGAAGTTAATGAAAATACAAGAAAATCAGCATATAACAATGAAAAAATTTATATGTTGTTAATAAAAGAAATAACAGGTTACATAGTATAGGCTATATAAATATACATACCCAACATCGATATCTTGAAACAGAATCACTGGGGTCGTGAGTAATCAAATATGAAACTAAATTCTCTTTCCAATAACCAACGCAGTTCAGTCGGTAATCAGGAATACCTAATCAAAAATTTTTACAACATTAAAAAAAAATTATTTTTATATAAGAAAATCATATTAAGTCTAGAAGTTTGTATAGGACATGGGTCGTCAGTCTTTTAATGCTTATAGCCCACGTTTGCTACTTTAACAAATATATAATTTCCGTACCGCCCACAAATGTTAAAATTGCAAAAAATCAAACTAAAAATACGGAACCTGCATGAAGCAATAGAAATAATTGAAATTATATATAATTTAATTAAATAGTAGAGATTGACGTTGGGGAAACTAAATGTTGGTGTCTGATTGGATTTCTTGTAAGGAC